>JAADXI010000882.1:0-13595 GCA_023337615.1 Pythium brachiatum | reverse complement strand
CATCCAAGTTCACGCCACCTACTGAGTCTCAGACACCCACAGACCCAGAGCGTATCAACGTGGTGATCATCTCCCGCTTGGTGTACCGCAAGGGCATTGATCTGGTCGGCAACGCGATCCACTTGGTGTGTGCGGCCTGTCCGAACGTGCATTTTATCGTCGGTGGTGACGGCCCCAAGCGGCTTTTGCTTGAAGAGATGCGGGAGAAGCACCGCCTCCATGATCGTGTGCATCTGTATGGAGCTGTGCCCCACTCGAACGTCCGCAATGTGCTGTGTGAGGGCCATATCTTCCTCAATAGCTCGCTGACCGAGTCGTTTTGTATCGCGATCTTAGAAGCCGCAGCCTGTGGGCTGTTTGTCGTGAGTACACGTGTGGGCGGCGTGCCAGAAGTGTTGCCACCAGATATGATCAAGTTCGCGGAGGAGATGACGCCCGAGGCGTTGGCGCAGGCGGTGATTGACGCGTTGCCACTGGTGAAGACGGTGGATCGCCAGCAATTCCACGACCGCGTGGCACACATGTACAACTGGGAAGACGTCGCATTGAGGACGGAAAAGGTGTACGCCAAAGTGCTAGCGCGGCCGCGGATGCCACTGCTGGAAAGGCTGCAGCTGTACTACGGCATCGGGCCTATCGCAGGTGCACTGGCGTGTGTGATCGCTGCTGTGCTGCACTTGTATCTGTATGTGCTGGAGCTCTGGCGACCTACGGAGGAGATCGAGGAGGCGATCGAGTGGAGAAGACAGGAAGGAGAGAAGGCGACCGCAGAAAGCGAGTCGTAGTATTGGAGGACAATGGTCTCAAGCCACCCATCAATACAGGATCGGAAGAGTCTGAACCATCGTGAATACAGTCACCATCCATGACATGCAAGCAGTTGGATCGATGGAGTCATGTGATAATACCGATTGATTACATGCAGGACGAGCGAGATCATGAAAGCGTTTTGGCTACCGACAACCTCATGGAAACGTACTGTATGGGGAAGAGACCTTGAGCCCTCAAACATTGTCGTGTTGCCGTCCTTCCATAGGCGGGGCCTTCCCTTCCAAGCTTCAGGACAGGCAAGGTTTCTCATTGCTGTACAATCACCCTCAGGAGTCAGCGTACAGCAATGTGTAAAGTGGAATCCAATCAGCCCCGAGGACTCCGGCGAGGAGTCCTCGGCGAGGACAGGCAACGAATCCCTCAGCAGTGCAGCCTGCAACACTGTCGCAGTCCGCCCGTCCATCCTCAGTAGTAGATCGTGGGATGAACGCAACGTCCTGTACGACACTAGTTCTGTAATGCACATGCCTCATGAATGGGGGGGGAGAGATTTGAGCTACAGTAGAGCTACAACTGCTCGCAGGTCCCTCGTAGAAATACTAACTGGAATGACCCTGGGCTTCGCGGCCCGAACCGGAAAGGCGATGCTGGAATAACGACAACAATGCCACAGCGAGTGCAGGAAAGACTGGATGGTATTGTGGGCTCGGTGGATAACCCCAGCCCACCTTCTCGTCCGTGCGAGAGATACTGTGAGCTGATGGAACACACGACTCGGCCCGTTACGTTACAAGGTCCAGCACAGGGTCCTCGTAATCTTTGTGATGCGAGGTGGTGCTGATCCGAGTGACTCACTCACTCACTCACACTATGTCTGTGTTGGAGTGAGTGCTCTCGGTGGAACGACGGCACGACGCCACTAAGCATCGCGAGCATATCCATTCCTAATGTACCTGAGGGCATCGGTACCGGTACCGGTATGTAGAGAATCGCTGGGTGTTGCGTTGACTGACGTGTAGCATGGCGCTGGTCAGACGGCGGAGACAGACGACACGTGCGTGTCCAACGCAGGACTCCAGTGCGGATGCGATGCCAAGCGCGGCAGAGTCAAGCGCACAGAGAGAGGAGGAAGGACGGAAGATCGCCATGCTGTTTAGCTTTGTCTCCATGTGACATGGTGCGAGAAAGTGATCACCATGGCGGTAACGTCCACAATTCCAGAAGATGGTGGTATACAGACCTATCTGATCATAGTCAGGTACAACGTTGAAGGATTCACCACAAGAATGAAGGGAGAATGCCAGAACAAGGTGAGGAGGAGCAAGCGGCGACCACGCCAACGAAATGGATCGTGCAGAAGCTGGACGCGCCGCCATCTGGGATTTGGGATGACGCCCGGACTTTGTTGATGCCAAAAATCTCTGCCGCCCACAAAAAACCGTGGGGAGATGAATTCTCAAAGTTTAGGTTAGGACTGCACCTGGGTGCTGTTTACCTCACACTGGCGTTTGTTGGATGGCCACCGGGACGGGTAGGTTCATCCAGAACCCAACACACAATTCAATCCACGTGGTTGCGATAAAATGTATTTACTTGGTGGGTGACTGCCTTGCGTGTCGTCAGGATGTATCCGTGTTGAGACTCGCGTGAGACTTGAATTTTCACGCTGAGTCCTCTCAATTGAGATCTTGGACATTCGCTCGGGCGCCACGTCAGCTACCGCGACCCAGTTGGTAACGTTGTGCCTCCTATGCCTTGTGGGTTCCTCCTTGTCCATGTGGGGACGCGATGTCGTTTATTTTGGTCAATGTTGCAAACCGTGTGTGAAACCAAGCGAATGCTGCTGGATTCCAGTCCAGAGCGACAATTCCACTGCAATCGACACTCCGCATACGGTACGGTACTGTAAGATCGGTGGAAGAAGTTGGGGAAGCAACAGCACCACGCTGCTTCATTGAGGAAACCTTCGGCAAGACCACCATGATGGTAGAGACCAAAGTCATGTTGGCTAGTTTCCGCTTGGCCATGCGTCAAGTGGAGCGCGTCTGCATGCTGTTGGATCTTGATTTTTAGACTGGCTTACAAAAAGAAGGAAAGAATTCCTCCAAAGTGCGGATTCTCAACTTCGAGCTCGATGCTGATTGGCTGGCATCGTTTCCAGAAGCAGTGAAGAACACAGCTCTTCACGAAGCTCGGCACAGAGTGCGATTCTTGTGAGATGGTCGTAACCGCGGGGTGGATCCCGCCTCCCTAACCCTCCCTTGTGCTGAACTCACCAGCCACTATACAGTTCAACGGTTTTGGAATGGGATCTTCGTGATGGCAATTCGATTTATTTTCAGAGCTTGTGGCAGGCAATTGGCAAGCTCACAGTCTCACTTGAATATTTACCGGAACCGTATTTGGAATAGACGCTGTTTTGTTTCACAGAGTTGCAGAGAAAATCGAACCTGTTGAAACTGTCTGCTGGCCACCACGGCCTATTTGCATTGGAAACGCAGGCATCTCGAAGCCAGCTCGAGTTGAACTGACTGCTCGGTTCCAAAATCGAAATCCTTCGAAAGGTTAGGGCTTTGTAAAGGTCGCGTATCCTCGTGACGTTGTAAATTGTAGAATGCTTCGGCCTCCACGACAAGGAGATCCTGCAACGCGACGACAGCTTGGGCTCTGCACTCGGGTACAAGAACAAGGGCCGTGTTATTGATCACATTGCCCTATCCCTTCCCAGATGGAGGAAAGGTCGACAGGAATGGTGGTCGTCGGCATGGTTGCGACGCGACAACTTGCCCTCTGTGGGCAGGCACGCACACATGGCCACAGAGTCCAAGCGGGATTGGGGGTCGAGTGAGTTTGGACGGCGAGCAGCTCCGAGCCTTCTCTTGCGCAGAGCCGCCGAGTGTGATTCCCACTCCCAAGCACTCCCTCACTTATCGAAACGTTCTGCCAAGCTCAGCTGTCGAGTGCGGTCTAAAAGCTCGGAGCATCAACCAGTTCCAACAAACTCGTTCTCGATCAAGCATTGATCACTACGCCACCTCGATCAATCAATCGTATACAGTGCATCAATCAACCATGCGTCCACGCACCAAAAGCATTGTGAACCCACGCGAGTACTTCCGCGAAGAGAGTGCCTACGCGAGCAGCAGTGCCTCCCACGACGACGACGACTGGATGCAGATCGCCACACGTGGCTCCAGCAAGCAGGCGCCTTCGCACCTCCACGGTCAGCAGCTCCAGCCACACCACCCGATCCACTCGTTTAACAGTTCGGTCGGCTCGCCGCTGATCACCAAGGGCCGCAAGCGCGGCGGCAGCAACGAGTCCACGTTCTCCAGCCGCAGCACGCTGCCGAGTTGGGATGAAAACGACCTGGACTTCGACTTGGACGAAGACGATGATGATGACGACGATGAAGACGTGGACGGCGTGTCCCGCCGTCGCCGGTGTAGCCACGGCCGACGGATCTCGTTCGACGACGATGTCGCTGTGGTCACGATCCCCGCACGGTCAAGTTTCGACGCCGAGTACAAGCGTCGCGTGTGGTATTCCATGGAAGACCTCTCGCGGATGCGCGAGCTCATGTGAGCCACCTCAATGCATCCACCCACTCCTCGCTCAAGCCGACTAGAGAAGTCGCCTTGGGACGACGTAGATTAGGCACCAGTAGTACTAGGGACGTTATTTATTCAGCTAGGACCGTCCGCAGATCGAATGCGGATGCGTCTCCTCGCATAGGGACATCGATGTGCAAGTCTATCAATGAAGAGCGCCATCGGAAACTCTGATTTTCCAACATCAACCATCAACTCCCTATTCCCACATTCTCCTCTCGTCTCACTCTAAATTTTGGAAATCAAACCAGTCCTTCATCGCGAAAAAAGCTCAATATTACCGTATCGCTAAAATGGATCGCTTTAGCAGGCTGTCGACAAACCTCCATGCACCTACGAGAGATGGAAGCTGCCCTGGCCTTCGTGGATGCAGTACAGCAGTCGGCTCTTCATGGCCTCACGCGTCGAGTACTCCGGCAGCTTCAGGTAATTGGTGCACGTCGACGCCGACGGCAACACAGCGTCCGCCTGCCCAGCGTCCTCGCCCTCCCCACCACTCGTCGCGAGCTTACGCACGACCGTGAGCTTGGGCTCGAGCTTCGCCAATCCTCCAAGCGGCAGGCGGTTCGCACCGGTCACAAACTTGACAAAGAGCCGCTGCTCGTCCAGCGAGAGCTCGCACAGAATCGCCACAAGGTCATGGATCGCGCGGCTGTGGGCCGTGTATCCGTGGTCGCACACCATGTTGTCCCGCAGCTCCTTGCCTTCACGGTCCCACATACTATCGCCCGGCAGACTCTGGTCAGCGAGCAGAAACTCGAGCTCTCGCAGCGAGAAGCTACGCAGGAAACGCGTGGCGTCGTCGTACCCGGCGATGGCCTCGAAGCCCGTGTGGAAGGCCTGGACTTGCTGCTGGATGGTCTCGTGAAGCAAAAACGACACGTTCAGACGCACATACTCGCTCAGGTTCGCACCAGTCACTGCAACATTGGCACCGTCTTCACACAACTCGATCGTCGCATCGCCTACGAGCGTGAACGCCAGACACATCGACTCGATCTCGAGCTCCTTGGCCTCTACAGCACTGATATCACCGGCCTTCGACGCCTCTGCGAGTTGTGTCGCGAGGCCCTGCAAGTAGATCAGCGACTGGGCAATGGCTGGATCCACTTCCCGCACAAACTCGAGCGACCGCGCCATCTCCACACCTTCACCGACCAGCTTTTCACCGCGCAAGGCTCGCAAAAACGCACGTGACAGCGGCAAGTTGAGCAAACGCTCGTCGAGAATGGCCTGCGCGACGAAGCGGCCCATGAAGTTGAACCAAGAGAGCGCTGTTGGCGCTTCCGCGTGCTTCGCCTTGCCCTTTGTGCTCTTCGCCTCCTCTTTGCCAGCGTTCACTGGTTTCAGCGCTTTCGGGAACAAGCCAAATGGAGCATCAACGACCTCAATCTCGCCCTGCATCGCGACTTCACTCATGTAGGTGAGCGATTCAACCTCGGAATCCAGCAGCTCGGGGCTCTTCTTCGCGCAATCAGCAAGAGTCTCGACAGCGTCACGAGTCAGCACCACACCAATCTGCTTCAAAGGAGTTCCTTCACACAGCGGCGACACGTGCTTCGTCACGGCTCGGTAGTCACGCTCGAACATGCGCCGTCCTGCTCGTGAGACCATGCGTTCTCCAGTGTGGTCCAGCACCACGATACCAGCGTCAGTGCCGGGGAAATTGACTGTCTCACAGTGCGAGCACTGCAAAACAGGGTGCTTCAGCGTCTCCACATCGCGAGGGTAGACCTTCTGCAGGTACTGCACTTCTTCTTCACTGAGAATCCACCACTTGAGCGTACACTGCTTGCGGGACTCCGTAGGGGACTCGGATTGAGGTGCTGGCGTGTCGTCCTCACTTGCGGCCGCTGCCACTGTAGTACTCGAGCCGGTCGTCGATTTAGTGCACGACCGACAAGTCTGAAAGGAGCTGTACCAGTCGCGTGTGTCAAGGCACTTGGCACACTGTGGAATCGAGCGAGTTGTGCCGTTCTCGACATCGGTCTCCGTCTTTTCGTGGGTGAGAAGCATACCGTGAGTGGCGCAGCGCAGCACTTCGAGATGCTTGCAGCTCGAGCAGTGCGACACTGCGATACGATGGTAGCCACGAATGGGGAGGCCCAGCTTCTTGGTGGCGTCGTCGTCCTTCTTGCTGGCCGCTTTCTTCTTTCCACTCGTCGCGGACGACTCGTCATCTGCTCCGGTGGGCACTTCCTTGTCATTTCTCCACAGCTTCAAACGCGAGGCTTGCAGCTCGTGGCAAACAAGTGTGTAAAACTCGGTCGTCGGTCCCAAACCAGTGCCAACTTCGCCCAGGAACTCGATCTCGACGATCGCTTTCTTGCCGCCATACATCGTAAACAGCTTCATGGCAGACTGAAGCAGGCGCGCACGTGCGACGCGGACTTTCAGGCGAGGCAGTTTCGCAATTCGTGACAAGTTGGTGATCGCTGTAGTCGCAGAGCTGCGCGAAGACGAAGCTCCATTGCGATCACGCACCATGCGACGCGACAGGCGTGGCGACAAGCTGCTGCCCCGTCCACTGGAAGACGATTGCGTCGAACCCTCTGCCAACGCCGTCTTCTTCCACAGCGTTCGACACAACGTCGAAATCGCGCGAGGCGCTCCACTCGTCGTCGCGTACATGAACGCATAGCGCGTCTCGTAATCCAGCACGAACGGATACTTCTCCACGACACTAAAACACCACGACGGCAGCGAATTGGTCATGACTCGGATCGGTTGAGTGAGCGCACGGGTCACCTGGAGACTGATGTACGCGTTCTCGAACTGCTTCTTCTTCGAGACAATCTGGTCACCGGTTTCCTTGAGCACGAGGAGTTCATGAAGATGCTTGAGAATCTCTAGCAAATCCCATACGTCGTCCCACCACTGGCTGGAATTTGATTCTTCATTCGCTTCGGCCGCTGACTCTGATGACTCCGTCACCACAGGTACTGACGGGGCTTCATATTCGACAGCTGAAAAAGCCACAGTTTTCTCTGCCTTCTTCGGAAGAACACGGAAGACGAACTCGTGCGGTGCACCGGTCCACACCTTGGTGAGATCACTCGCAGCATCTCGCACCACCGAAGACGCCTCGCTCTTGAGAATGGCCTCCAACACGCTGCTCTCGCTCTTCATCTCCACACCACCGTACAGCACTTGGAGTCGTTTCGGCTTCTTCGGATTCTCACGCAGATCATCATGCTCACCTTCGTCCTCGTGGTCGTCTTCAGCTTCATCATCCTTCTCTTCGCTATCCACGCTATCACTACGACGCGTTCCTCCACGACGGCTACGTGAGGTGCCAAATGCTTCCTGCTCGTCCTCTTCTTCACCAAAAGCTCCAAATCGAGCTCGGGATCCGAACAGTTTCTCCGCGATGAAGTCTTCGATCGTGTCGATACGGGCCAGTGGCTCCACGAGGACAACCGTGTTGTGCACAGTTCGTTTGTTGCGCTTCAGGTTGAGGATCTCGGTCGCGGACGCACTCTTGTCACCGTTTTCTTCATCTTCAATCTTGACCTTGACCTTGATATGCTGAGTGAGCTGGTCCATGTCTTTGACGATCGAGCCGGTCGAGATCGGAATTGTTGAATCAGGTAGTGTCAATTCCACCCGGAACGCATCTTTCTCGGCGGAAATCGCGTCTTGCACACACGCCACCAGTCCTTCGACCAACGCAGCAGCGCTGTCTGTGAGAAACACCTCCGCGAACTCTCGGCGCCCTTCCGAATCCTGGAAAAGACGCGCCAACAATCGTGAAAGTCCACTCGCAGTGATCTCGTGGGCCGTGAGCCAGAGCCCTCCGGATAGCGACTCCAAATTCTCCTTTCGCTGCTGGCACAACCTGAGCAGCTCACGAAGCGCCGTGGAGAGGGAGGCTGAGTAGATGGCTTGGTCGGTGCTTGGCGCGCTGATCACGCTCTCGACTTGTCGGACACCCTTGCGAAGCTGGTCGAATTCTTCTGACGACGAAGCTTCAGAACTTTCCTCGCCCACGTGTTCACACACGATCATCTTTGAGAGAGCTGCCACACCACCTCCATCTTCAAACATCTCCGTCGAGCTGGCAAACAAACGAATAGCAGCATTCACGCCGTGACGTTCAAACAGCGTTTTTGGTGCCTTGTCATCGGTCGACTGGAGACAAGCTTGGACGATTTGGAGCGCCACGCAAACGTGTCGAGCTTCGTTCTTGCGTTCACGCGAGGCAGCGCTACTCTCCGGACGAAGCACACGGGCCAAGAAGCACGCCAAGTGGTCAAGGTCCGACAGGCTCTCGCAGAGTTTTTGCTGCTGCATCAAGCTGACGCGAAGAAGCACGCCGAGGCAGTCGTACCGGACCTCTCGTCGACTGGACACTTCAAACACGTGGATCACGCTTGGCACAATATCTCGTGCGAACGCCAATATCGTCTTCTTATCGTATTGCGAGTCGTCTTGTGCGAGCGTCTCCGCTGGCGGCAGGATCGCCGCGACAAGCTTGAGTGTCTCTCGAAGCAGCACCACGTCCTCCACCAGCTCTGGGATGTCCAGCAGCTTGGCCACGATCGGCGGTAGCAACGTAAACCGCAATTTCGCGACCAATCCGTTCAGCGGATCGTGGGGAGTCGCCAGAACCGTCAGCATAAACTGTAAGATGCTCGCACACGCCGCGACCGAGAAGTTCACGTTCGCTCCACCTTCGTCATCGTCCGTGCGAGCAGCAAACTTGCTCAGTAGCGCGAGCAACGTCCCACACGTATCCTCACTCGCCACCATCTCGGCAAACACCTCGACGCTCGTAAACACGGCGCTTCGACTCAACGCCTCAAAGCTCTTGCACGCGTGCTGCACGATCTCAGCGTCGGAGGACCGCAGCAAGTTGCTAATCAGCGGCAGCGCGACTTGTAGCTCGCCGATAGACTCAGCACTGATGTTCGTGCAGAGCCCTGCGACGACGTGGGCAGCTGTGCGTTGGTTTTCAATGGGGAAGAAGTCCACGAACTGCAGCAAGGCCACAAAGCCGTTGGCCGCGATCACAGTGCGGCGATAGTCCTGAGCTGCTGGTGGTTGTGACGACGACGACGAGGCTGTGGTGGTCGTGGAAGTGGTCGTGGTTGGCGTACGGGCGTCGGCCTGGGGGCTGAACACGATGCGTTCGAGGATCTGGAAGGCCATCTCAGCGACGTCCATGTACTCGATCTCCAGGAGCTTCTCACAGATAGACGCGACGAGGTTAGACTGGTCTAACGCCATGGCCTTGGGGATCGCGGTGCTGGCAAACATGTCGAACATGGATGCAAGCGCACGTGTTGCGAGTAGTAAGACCTCCATGGTGGATGGCGCCTGGATCAAGTGGATCACGGCCGGCAGGAACTTGTCCACGCTGAAGCCCGAGACCGCGAGACCCTCCTCCGAGGACATGGATAGACTCTCGCACAGTTCCGATAATCCAGACTATCAAACAGAGAAGGCAGAAGTCAGTCAACAGGAAGGACTATAGATGCGCACTGGACTAACCGCGTCCGGTTAGAACTACTTGGCAGAAAGACGTACGAGCTGCACGTGCGCCGGTGCGTCGGCGCCGATGGACTGGAGCATGCGCTGGAATCGCGGGTGGCTTCCTTGGGTATCGAGAAGCTGCATGAACGGCAATAGACCCGCCATCTACGGAATAACCACACACCAATGGATCAGCAACTTTAAGTCTTGGACTTAAGTCCGCACGATTTTAAGTCCATCCATAAACGTACCCCGCTCTCATCGCCTTGTAGCTGGCCTAAAAGGCTGCGTAGTGACGGCGGCATGGCGCCTCCCGTCTCACTGGACAGCGCCTCAAGCGCCTCTAATAAACGCGTCGTGGAGTGCGCGCCGCTGCCTTCCTCACCGCCGGACGAGTCACTCCGGCGCAACGCGCGTCTCAACGACCGCGCTGACGGCGGCTGGAACGCCGCAGCGTCCAGATCTTCGAGCTCCAGCGCGTCCAGATCCACCTCTGCTTCCAAGTGGTCGTCTGCGGCGTCCAGCGACCGCCGTGGAGCGTCGTCGTCGCGGAAACTCATCGCGTCGTTGCCTTTCCTCACCGCTTTCCGTCTTCAGAGCTTTGGACGGACCGGTTTGTTCTCACGTCTTCGCTTTTCTGTGGGCGGTAAAGGGAAGGATATGGCCAAATACCGGTTATGAACCGGTATATAACGTATAGAAAGAAGGAGACCTCCATGTTGAAGGGAGATGCTTCTCAATGGGGCGAAGACAAAGATTTACGACAGGAAGACGGGGAATCTAGATGGCGCCAATGCAGATCCTCACAGCGGCCATGGGGAATCACAGAGCTCACGGAGTTTCCATTGAAATTAGCCCAGGAGAAGTCTCAAACCCACGCTTTCCGCAGCTTCTTTCGTGTTCGGTTCAAGCTACAAAGCGTGCCTTGTACAGCGTGATAACAACCCAGCAATGAAGACGTGTTCGCGAGGCTTCAGACCAAGCGTTCTTCTTTGGCGGGGCTGCTGAATGAGCTGCAACACGAGCAGCAAAAGCCCTTGGGGTATGTAGGCATATAAATTGATAAACATGAACCCATATCAAATATAAGGTAGATGGGATAGAGAGACGGCGTGGCTGATGCGCTTCAAGCCTCTGCCCGTAAAAAGTCGCCTGGAGCTCTCTTGTGGCTCCAGCTTGGTTGGCAACGCCACCTGACGCGTCTCGTCACGCACTTGATTGATCTGTTGGCCTACACATCGTGGTGAGACTGTCAGACACTTCGAGTGAACTGCTCCAATTGACGGTCTCCACTACAGCTCCTCCAACAATAACGCAGAGACGAGCACACCAGCAGTTTCCGGCCCAACTTTGAGAAGGTCCGATCTCTAAGAGAAGCCACGTGGGCTTACATGGGGCAGATGGACCTCACAGTTCTGGAGCCATGTGGCAAGATCGCCTGGTCTCTAAATCAGTCGAGTCCTCGTTGGATGCCGCTCACCACGAAGTCAATTCGATGTGAAAGACCTCTGCTGATCCACCATTCTACAAATTTCTCGCGTCTCGAGACTGCAGATCCGCTTTGCTTTGGAACTGAAGGCATGGTGTTCGCATGCCGCCGCCTGCCGCTGTTGATGGCGCTGCTCGCTGTGGCTCAAGTCGCCGATGCAGGCCGCCCGTTTGAACAGGTCGCACAGCCTCCGAATGCACCGCCAGCTCCAATGGCGGCTCCTATCAGCGCGCCAGCAGCTCCGATGCCAATGGCTGCCCCCGCACCGGCACCGATGCCTATCTTCTCCGCGCCGATGGTCGGCTCGCCAGGCGTCGTCAGCCCTCCAAAGACCTTCACGACGACGACAATCATCCGCCCGGTAACGACGACCACCACGACGATTTCCCGCGGAGCGCCGCCGAGTACGACCTTCACCAACATCGTCTCAGCTCCACAGTCAGCGCCGATGCCCGTCTTCGCGAAGCCTGCCTCCATGCCGGTCGCCCAGCCAGCGCCGATGCCGGCCCCCGCTCCCGCCCCAGCACCGATGGCCAAAATGGCTCCTGCTCCTGCTCCTATGGTTGCACCAGTCACGAATGTCGCCCCCGCTCCTGCCGCAGCCCCTGCGCCGATCACCAATTTCGCGCAGCCCATGTTCAAGTCAGTGCCGAGCCCCGCGAAACTCCCAGACCCAGTGGATCCAGGAACGTTTCCACCGATGAAGCAGGTTGCGTTCGCGCCGATGAAGCAGGTCGCTCCTCCGACCATGGCTACACCTCCACCAACGCCTGAGCCAACGCTTGAGCCAACACCAGCACCAACACCAGCACCAACGCCCGCTCCAACGCCACCTCCGCCCACGCCTGCTCCGACCCCAGAGCCCACGCCTGCTCCGACGCCACCTCCGCCGACACCTGCTCCGACCCCAGAGCCCACGCCCGCGCCTACCGCTGCTCCTGTGACGGCTGCACCAACCCCAGCTCCCACGACCCCGGCCCCGACTCCTGCTCCTACTCCAGCCGTGACGACCCCTGCTCCGACTCCAGCCGTGACCACGCCAAAGCCTACGCCGGCCGCGTCCACACCAGCTCCGACTCCAGCAGTCACCACGCCAGCGCCAACGCCAGCGAAAACGAGCAACTCCCCTGCGCCAACTCCGAAGACGACGTCGATGGAGCCAAAGGTCACGGTCGTGTTCCCAAGCCCCACGCCAGCGACGACTGGCGGCTCAGGAAAGTCCCTTGATAGCCCTTCTGCCGCGCCAGCCTCCGGTCTGAAGCCAGGGCTGACGCCAGTTATGACCCCGTCAGCTGGAGCGATCAAGGCTGGACTCGCCCCAGGCCCAGCGCCACCTCCGGCCGCGACATCAGCCAAGTCCCTCGGTATTCCCGCTGCTGCAAAGGCTACAGCTCCAGCGCCAGCTCCGTCGTCAGCCGCCAGTGGCAAGATTACGGTGCCGACACCAGTGGCGAAGGCTGCTACGCCACCAGCAGGCAAGACCATTGCTGTCCCAGCAAAGGGATCGACGCCTGCACCTTCGAAAGGCAGCTAGGCGACTCAAGCTTCGATTTGATTTCTGTGGAGCACTAGGAAGGATAGTGCTTCTCACGTTGCGTTCAGTGGCCAGTGAGTTTTGTTTGTTGGATAATTGTAAAATGAGTTTGCTTGGATTTCAAATCGATACTTGAAGTATCACCGTGTTGGTCACGGTCATTTCCAGCTCGATTAGAAGCCCCACAATCAATCGAGGCTTCGTTTACGCTTCCACGCTGGCACCAAGGTGCAATGGGTACACATCTGCAGGAGTCAATCCCCTGGCTCACGAGGTTCCCATGTCTGTACGTGCTGGTTCACGAGATCGTTCATTCCTCAATTCGCCTTCCTTCTAGCAAGCAAGTATCACCAACCACCAAGCCATGTCCTCAATCCCAGCCACCTACAAGGCCTACGTCTACGAGACCTACGGTAAGGCTGAGGACGTGCTCAAGATCGCTGACGTGCCAACCGAGCCACTCCCACCAACCCACGTCCGCATCCACGTCCACAGTGCGGCCATCAACCCAATTGACTGGAAGATTGTGGAAGTCGCTGGTCTCCGCATGACTGGAGGCTCACCCAGCGTCGAGAAGCCGTACCGCATCGGCTTTGACGTCGCTGGCGTCGTAGCGGAAGTCGGAGCCGACGTCCAGAGCTTCGCGATCGGAGACCAAGTATTCGCGATGGCTCCGACCACGGGCTTTGGGACGATCGCCGAGTTCTTCGCCGTG
>JAADXI010000881.1:0-13605 GCA_023337615.1 Pythium brachiatum | reverse complement strand
TGGACGATGTAGACAGAAGACGTCTACGAGATTGTGCATCGGTTCCACAGCGGCTTCTCCTCGCTTGGCGTTGGCTCGACAACCGCTGCGGCCACCGCAGGAATCGTCTGCGAGGCAGTGGAGGCCGTCGCGGCCTCCGCGGGCTGGTCCTTGTTCCAACGCTTGCGTGGGATGGCGTGGTATTCCTCGAACGGCGTGATCGTGACGCCGAGCTCGGTCGTCGTGGCCTGGTCCTTCACCTCGACAGTCTCCGTGAGGAACACGAACGCGTCACGGTCTCCTTCTCGAACCACACGGCTGATCTTGTTGGGCTGCACGAACAGATCTTCGAGCTTGACGTGCTGCAGACGACGCTTCTTGTCAGTCGTGCTCACGCGGAACACACGCGAGCGGTCGATCTTCTGCTCAGCATCACCCAGATCGAGGAACGCTTCGTCCGAGATCATGAGGTTGAGGCGGTTCTTGAACGTGTCCATCTCCTTCATGCGCTCCGTGAGGCGCGTCGAGTCACCGATGATCGACTGCTCAGGCAGGTCACCGTTCTTGTCGTGGGCGAGCAGGCCCAGGAAGCACACGCCCGTCATGAACGCGTCGAAGCCAGCCTCGTGGCACAGCATCTTCGCGTCCGAGTCGGACTCGGCCTGAAGAGCAGCACGGTAGCCTTCAAACTGAGGGTCGCTGGACAGCAAGTTCAATGGCGTTGGCTTGACGTTGTCACGCATGTACTCGAACAGAGCCGACAGACTGGTGGACGGCAGCTTCGCGCCGAGCGGCGAGCGCAGCGTCGTGTGCTTGGTGTCGAACACCGTCGGGAACAGCTCGAGAAGCTGCGTCTTGAACTCGGCGAGCGTGTCTGGCAGCGGCTTGTAGAACTGGTTGAACACATAGACAAAGTCCAGCAGCGCGTTGTGGCCGATGATCGGCTTCTTGCACTGGCTCAGCACCTCAATGACACGCGAGAAGCCAATCGCATCCTCCAGCTCATCACGCATCTACATAGTAGTTGAATAAAACACACCACACAACGTCAGCTCCACGCCATTTGCCAGTACAGTCAACAACCAGTCTCACCTCCTTGGCACGCGCCGCAAGCAGCTCCTCCTTGACCTTGAGCGAGACCACGCGCACCTCCACACTGTCGCCGTTCGACTCCGAGTACAAATAGTTGGCCTTGGCGCGCACAGTCTCGTGGACGATCATCTTGAAGAACGAGTTGCGCGTGGGGATCGTGAGCGTCGTGCCGTTGCGTCCGTTGCCGTTCTTGAGCCAGTCGGCGATCAGCTCGTGCACTTCCTTCTGGAACGCCTCACCGGCCTCGTCCAGACTCAGGTTTTTGTTCGGCTTGGCCATGGTCTCAATGCGCTTGTCCAGACGCTGACGCAGCACGCCGGTCTTCGCGAGATTGATGAACGGGATGCCGTCGCCGATGAACTTGTTAAAGTCAAAGCCGTGCTCTGAGAGGAACTGGAGACTGGACGCCTGGCACAGGAACCGCTCGTCCGAGGAGCCGTACGGACGCGGAAACACGTAGAAGTTCCAGGTCTTGATCTGGAACTGCTGCTTGTCGTCCACGTGGACTGTTGACAAACCAAACTGCGTGACCAGAAAGCTCTCACCAGCACGCTTGACCTTGCGGTAGCGTTCTTCCAACGTGTCGATGAATCGCTCGCGCTGGTCTTCGCTGGGCGACAGGCCCGTGAACTCGGTGTCAATCGCGATGAAGCGGCATGACGGCAGCTCGATATCCTTCTTCAATTCGCCGAAGACGTCCTTGAAATTGTGGCGCGTGACGTTCATCTCTCCCAACCCGCGGTCAATGGTACCGGTACTGGATGTTGAGAGGTTTCTACGAGACACGAGCGCCGTTGCGGATGGTGACGCGGCGTGGATGGAGGAAGATGGAGACGAGGAAGACGAGCCGCTCGTGAAGAGGCTGCTGGCGCTGGTTGTACGCGGAGAATGACGCAGCAGAGAGAGACGCCGAGTCGATGAGAATGTCCGCACCGTGAGCATGCCGACTGTCGATGCACACGCAGGTGGAACAGAGAGAGACTTGTTGGTTGTTGGACTCGCCAACTGAGTGGGACCAGCGCGTGATCTGATTGGCTGGTGAGCGCGCGCTGTTGGTGCTTTTCACCAACAATTTGAAAAATACCGCATCTGGAGCGACCCACATTGCCACGTGGGCCACTGTCCCACCATTATGGGCCTAATAATTATTGCGAGTCCAGATTCCAGATATCCACGTGCACGAAGATGGAGTCGGTGGCGGCGCTTGCGGCGCGCGTAGTCAGCGTCACGGAGCTCTCCAACACCGAGCTGTATGAGCTAATGTATCACTTGAAGCAGTGTAACGAAAGCGCGCCGGAGGAGATGCGTCGCCTGCTTCAGGAGCAGCCCGAGTTCACGCGCGCCATCGCGCAGGCGCAGCTCAAGCTCGGCCTCATCAAGGAGCAGCAGCCTCAGGCAGCGCAGCCAGCAACCAACGCCGCCGGTGTGTCCACGGATTTCATGCAGCAGCTAGATTCAGAGCAGCAGGAGCTGCTGGAGCAAGTGCAGAACCTCGCGCCGGAGATCATCCAGTCGCTGCCGGCGGAGGAGCGCCGCCAGATCATGGAGCTCCGCGAGGCCATGGGTCTTCCGCCCGTATAATCTTAGGAAAGAACGCAGCTCGTATCTACTATCAACATGCTTTTGCCATTTGTCTTCTCTGTATTGTGGTTGGCGTCTCCACTGGTCTCTGTGTGTGTGTGATGCTTTCCTAGAATTTGAAGTCCTTGAGCTTCTTGTCCTTCTCGGTCTTGGCTCTCTTCTTCTTCTTCGCAGCCTCATCGTCATCGCCACCCACGGAGGACGGCGCGACAGACACTTCGCCGCCTTCAGGGGCAGCGTCTTCGAAGCGCCGCCGCACACGGCCAGACTTTGTGCTTGTGGTGCTTTCGGTGCCAGGGACCACGTAGCCGTGGCCGGATCCGTACAGGGAGGTACCCACAGACGCCTACGATCGACACAACACCAAAGCTATCAGGACTTAGGAGACACAATCGGATCTCTTCCACGGCATGACGCACCTCCTTCTGCTCGAGCACAGTGTAGAGCTGCTGAGGGACGTCGGGCGTCTCGGTTCCTCTGTTTTTTTAAAGACATGAAAGTGAGTGTGAGGATCAGCTGAAGGAAGGAGCAACAGAGACTCAGCATACCGAATGCCCTTGCGCATATCCACAACGCCACCAGGAGTAGTGAGCCCCGACGCGATACTGGACACGCTCGCGATGCCATCAGCAAGAGGCGTCTCGATACCAGTAGCATCGAAGCCCGCCTGTTCTCCTCGGAAGTCGTCGCCGTATCCTTCTTCCGTCGCGACGTCGTCTTCATCTTCTTCCTCCTCTTCTTCCTCGACTTCTTCCAGCTCGCCCCATCGAGCGCGGTTGATCGGCTCGCCTTGGGTTTCCTGCTCACTGGGCTTCGCGAACACTTCGCCATACAACGGCTGGCCATTCTACACGTTAAAGAGACGCAATGAGTTTCCCGAACACGTCCAGATACAGGAGAAAACATCGAATCACACACCTCGTCAACTGGAGGCTTGCCCCAGCCACCAGGATGATAGCCGAAGCTTGCTCCTTCAGGGATAGGAGCGCTGAGACCGGGGATCTTCAGGTTCGGGTACGCTGGCGGAGGACCGTAGCGCTGCATATTCAGGAGCCACGGAGGTGGCACGCCATCCACCATACCAAGTGCTTGCTATAACACAACAAGCGCATAAGAAACAATATACTGGCAGCAGAATCAACGCGGGAGGCCTACCTTCAGTTCGTCCGAGAGCTGGCCAGGCACCTTCGCCTTGAACTTGACTTCGAATTCCTTGCCTTCGTAGTACCTGTCCAACCAAGAGCTCCAATGTCAGCATCCACTTCTTCATCCAAAGTGAAGAGTTTCCAAGTACTGTAGTACGCACAGGTCACCGAGAATCGTGAGCTTGGGCTTGGTCTGGTACTTGAAGAATGCGTCGTGGAGCACTTGGTAGTTGATGTCCACGCGGCCCATTTTGGGCTTCATGCGGTCGCGCATCTTCTGCTTCGACTTCTTCTTGTCATCATCCTCCGCCGCCACGTCACGAACCTCAGCGATACCAGTCTGTGCGATAAAATCTGAAGGAAAATCGTCAGCATAACGCCATTCATCTCACTCTTCCACCCGTCAGTAACTCACCTGGCAGCAAGAAAGGCTGCTTCTCGATACCGCGCTTGCCCTGCAGATATTTCCGCTTGTGGCACCAGTGGCGTGGCACGGGCACCGTGTTCCTGTACGACTTGAGAAACACGAGCAAACGCGGATCCGCCGAGGTCACGTCATGGGCCTCCACGGCGTCCGGGAACAGCACGAGCTGCTTGAGCTCCGCGACCGTCAGCCGCTTCATCTTCTTCCGCAGCTTGCGCGACAGCTGTCGCTGGTTCTCGTTCTCACCGTCCTCATCGCTGTCCTTGTCGTTATCTCTATCCTCATCACCCGAATCGCCGCCACCGGATCCTTTGCCCTTGGAGTCTTTCTTGTCGTCGTCCTCGTCAGTCGTTTGGCCACACAAGTCCTCCGCCGACGAAAACTTCTCGAAGATGCGCATGAACTCCTCGTACGCCGGATCATCCGACGGAAGCGCCAGCTCCTTCTTCACGTCCATGCTCACGTACTCGACCTCGACATTCGGCTTGTCGTCGGGATCCGTGTTCGCCGCCGCGCTTCCGTTCTGCGCGTCCTCGTGCGGCTGCTGCTGGCTCACATGCTTCTCCAGCTTCTTCTTCAGACGTCTGCGCTGGTTCTTCGTCAGTGGACGGCTCGCTTCCTCCGCCATAGTGCCTTGAACGTATCTCCCCACGCGTCCGTCCTGTAGTTTCCTTCACGCCGCTGGCTTCGAGTTTCCTCCCCAGCCAAATGCCAGAGCAATATGCGCACTTAGTTACTAAGTGCGGTTTCGGTTTTAGGGAGAAGCAGAGGGCGCTCTAAAAGGGTAGATGGGCTTCTATTAGAGATGGACTAGCTCATGGTGACGCGCTTCTTTAGTTGAAGCTGCGTCGACACAAACACGCAGCGCACGGAACGGAGCCGACAACGAGAAGACTCTTCACTGAAGAGCTCCGAAGCACGGCGTTGTAGCCTGTGCATCCACAGCAGACTGCGTCCAGCGTATTCCGCGGGTTGGTTAGAGCGCGTGCGACTGGTGCTGCTCCAGCCAAAAGAGCTCCTGGACTCCCGGCGGCTGCGAAAGCTCCATTTTCTTAACGGAGAACCAGACAAGATACATCGGCGCCATGGTCATGCAGCTGCTGCTGAGCGATGTGGCGCTGGAAGAGTTTGTGCACTTCCTCTCTACAACCGGTGCGTGTGTGTTGTCTGAGTGCCATTTCCAATCTTGGGATCCACACACTGAACGAGGATGATGCTGATCTCGCCTGCTTCCGAATCTGCGCTGTTTTGCAATGCAGAGAGCCGCAACAAGATCTACAGACTGATCCAGTATGGAGCCAAGATGTCTAAGTGGGTGATCATGCGCACATGCGACCTCAAGCCAGCGGATCTGAAGGAACCGATCGCGCAGGCGTCTATTAGTCTCCGGTTAAACGGCTCCAAGACGTCTGAACAACGCCAACCTTCCACCACACCTGACTCACGAACAGCTACCAGTACTCACTCACGCTCTAGTTGGGGTCAGAAGGTCAAAGAACAAACCCGGTGGCTGGCAGTGATGCTTACGCGAGTCGAGTCGCTTTTCGGAGACGCCCGGAAAGTCTACCGCCTCTTCCAGTTCCTCGAGATGCTGGATCTCTTCCGCCATGTGAACGACCTCGATCCAAGTGTGCGCTTACTCCGCAAGCTGCGCATCATGTGCTTCTTCTTCTTTTACCTACTGGAGAACTACATGGTCTTCCTGCTTCGCATCGAGGGTTTTGCGAACCGCCATCCGCGTGTCGTGATGCTGAAGCGCAGCTGCAACGGCTTCTGGTGTGCCAGCATCGTGCTGGCGTTTGCCTTAGACCACGCCATGAAGCGTGGCAGCACGCTGTCCACCGTCAAGAAACTACTCGATCTGCCAGTTGCGTACATCGCATTCTCAGACCAGCGCGTGAGCGACGGACTCTACGGCATGCTGGGCATCGCGTCCGCGCAGATCGGCGTGTACTTGCGGTGGATCGAAGTCGTGGCCAAGCTGCGCCACAAGCGGCTGCTCGCGCGCGCAGGCAAGAAGCTACTCATGGCCGACGTCGCCTGAAGATCGCCAAGCATCGACTTGTCTTCGCGCATATTCACTTATTTTGTTTCAGCTGTGTTTATTTTTTGATTCTGTGAATATTCTGAGTCTGAGGAGATTGTCCGCATCGACTCAGATTCTGAGCGCCAGCTGACACGCAACGTCAGCATCTCTGTGGGTACTGTAAAAGCCCATATCTGCGGTTTACGGTCATTGCAAATAAGGACATTTGCGAGAGAGAGCTGGGACTCGCAGTTTCGGGAGCAACGTAGTGTCCCTAAAGCCGAGAGTGGCTTCTTGGTGAGTCACAAGTGACTGGAACTGACCACTCGCACCCGCTCGTCCAGCGGCTCAACGTTCTCGACGGCCAATGCGTTCGCTCATCGAATCGAATCGCTCGTGCCGTGTTTGTGTGGCCCCCTCAAGCGCCGTCCGCTGTACATCACTGCCAAAACTAGAGCGTGATGGCCATGCGACCACGCTGTCGCATTCGCGAGAGGCGTCTGCTAGCGATCACAGCGGCGCTCGCAGTGCTCGACTCCTGCAGCACGTCAGCCACGGTCTCCGCTACGCCAGCGATTGCCTTCTCACTTGCAGACGCGTCCGAGGACGCTGCGTGGATAGGTTCCGACCTCTCCGTCGCAGCGGTGATCTCCAGCGAGTCCAGCTCAAACGAAGCTTTGCCAACTCCAGCCGCGACGTCGGAAGACGCGTCGGTCCACACGATATCAGTGTCCGACTTGTTGTCGGATTTCCTGCCCCCGCCTCGCAAAACTAAAGCAGCGAGCAGAACACCGCCGCCTGGTATCAATTCATGGCTGGCGTGGATGCCGGCAGCGCCTAAGTCCAAGTCCCCAGCAGCCGCTGCGTTGGATGAGCTCATTCATTATGGAGAGTCGGCCTCACAGTCGAACGACGACGCCGGTGGCAGCGCGGCGAGCTCATCAGACAACGGAGACGCCGATGTGGGCGACGGAAGTGAAGGAGAGAACGCTGCCCCTGAAGACGCGGTCTCGACACCGTCACCAAACGGGTTTATTGACGACAGCAAAATTCAACAGACGCCGACGCCGACGGCAGGCAACACTCCGTCGCATACTCCGCATAAGAAAGTCGTCGTCACGCCAATGCCGATACCCACGTCACCATCTCCAGTCAGTATCTTTCGTCCACAAGACGCAGCCGAGACGCCCCCACCACCTCCAACTGAACAAGCCACCGAGAGTCCTCCTCCTCCTAAGAGTGTGTTGATTTTACCAGCCTCAAGAACCACAAAGCAGCCAACAGCGCCGCCATCGAAGCCACCATCACCCTCTGCCAGCACAACAAAACCATCGTCCACCACCGGCACCGGTACAAATAAATCGTCGCCTCCAACGGGTACAACGAAGCCATCGTCCTCTTCAGCGACGCAGTCTCCACCAGCCAAGGGCGCCGACAGCGGTAGCAGAAGCGGGAGTGACGCAGCTGATGGCACGAGAAGTCTCACAGATGCTCCCTCTGCGGCAAGGGTGGCGTCAGCTTCATCTTCATCTTCATCTTCATCTTCAACTCCAGCTCAACCCACACAGGAAGATGGAACTATGATATCTGGCCAGACGCCTTCGATCCTCGCTCCATCATCACCATCAGACCCAGTAGCCAGTACCGACACAGCGACACCCACGCCGTTGACACCAGAGCCTTCACGCCGCTTCCACCGTGGCGACAACGTCGTCGTTCTCGTCCAGGACTCGTCTGCGAGCGGCGCCCCGGTGTCAAAGTCGGTCGTGGTCACGCCTTCCCAGTCACCCGCACTGGTTATTGGAGGCGACCACGCAGCGTCCAGCACCACCACGAGCACATCCACCTCGGACTGGAGCAGTTCATCCATGTTCACGTTCCTCCAGTACCTGACCTCCGTCGTCGCGCTGCTCTCGCTATTGTGGCTCGCGTCGTGTTCCATGTTGGTGGCTGGCTCCTCAACACTGACGCTGTCGTGGCCAGTCGGCGACCCAAACCAGTGGGAGTTCAGGGTCTTCGTCGCTCACATCCAAGGCCTCGCGTCGTTCTCCCATGTCATCACCACCTCCAAAATGCCTGCGTTCTTCGTTCGTTTCCTCGACGTGTTTTCCTGGACCGTAAACCTCCCATTCCACGGCTCCACGCCAGGCATTGGCCCTTCACGCCGTCTGGACGCGGTTGTTTTGGACGGTATTGTCGCGTTCGCTGATCGAATCGGCGTGAATGAAGGCAACCTGTTGACGAGAAGCGTCGCTGCGTTTGTGGCCGTCCTTGGTGTGGTTGGCATCATTATCGGCGTGGCCAGTTGCTTCGTACTGCGTGGGCGAGACCTCAAGACCCAAGGAGAGAACAGTGGCGACCACGCAAATGGAGGGACCAACCGTACAGCTACCCCAGCACCAGTGGAAACGACTTCACAGAGGCCAAGTCGCAAGTCATTATGGGTCTCTGTCGG
This sequence comes from Pythium brachiatum, assembly GCA_023337615.1. Lineage (NCBI taxonomy): Eukaryota > Oomycota > Peronosporomycetes > Pythiales > Pythiaceae > Pythium > Pythium brachiatum. The sequence continues at coordinate 4,903 of JAADXI010000881.1, read as the reverse complement.
GCTGCTCGTGCTGGTCTGGCAGTTCTCGCTGTACCCGCTCGCGATGTTCGCCAGCTACGAGATCTCCATGGAGCTGCAGCCCTCGGGGCCAGTGCGTGGTGGTCCGTTCTCTCTCGCTGTGCTCGTGCTTGCATTTCTGTGCGTCGGCGTGCTCGTGGGCTGTGCCGTCAGCGTATGGAGACTCAACTCACGGCAGAAGATGGCGGCACATCGCAATTTGGCTGTCTGGGGCTCGTTGTTCGATGGTCTGCGCGTGCAGCATCGACTCTTTTTCATCGTGTTTGCAGTCGTCCAAGTAATGCGTGGCGTGATCATCGGCTGCGTCGTTGACGGCACCATCCAGTTAGCAGTTCTCCTCGCTATTGACGCTGTGGTGTTGGGTGCTGTGTTTCTATTGCGTCCGTTCCAACCCACCACGCTGCTCTTCACCATCGCGATGCTAGGCCTCCGTATCCTCACCACCGCACTGGCGTTCGCATTTGCACGCTCCTCGTCGTCCTCCGTCCACCGCAGCATCGCCATCTCACTCATCGCTCTACATACCTCCGTTATATTGCTGTGGATCGCTCGCCATCTCAACATGGCACGTCGAGTGGTCCAACTGCGGAGGCAACACGAGCCCCACGTCGACATGAAGACCCCAGCTCCGGTGGAAAACCAGGAGCAGACGCCTCATGGAGCTGCGTACACATCGTTCCACCCCGAGATCCATTCGAATGAGCGCCGCGGGCCAGGAGCTCCGTACTCGAGCGCATGGGACGACAGTATCTAAGAATCATAGATAATCTATGGACCCGTACCGTATTGTAAATTACAATTTGTAACGTACGCGATGATGATCATGTTGGTGTTCTGTTTTTCGCCTTTCGAAGCAGTCATCAGCAGATGGGGACACTTCCAAAACCTCTGTCTTTGGATACTACCATAGATACGAATATCATTCTAAGTGTCACTCAGCTTGATATTGGTTGTGGGTTACCTTCATAACATAATAGACATCGTCACGTGAGCAGTTCGATTTTTGTGGAAGCTCGAGCGTCACAAATTGTGACGCTCGAGCTTCCACAAAAATGTGACTCACAATGTCGTCATCGGTTACCTGAGACCCTTATCTAACCTGACTTTAACGACATGGACTACACATTTGAAAATAAGTTCCTGGCTAACCGTCCACGGAGTTACGCATCTAAAGCCAGGTTATTCAGTCAGCCAGCCAGCCAGTCTGTTGCGCATCCTCACGAGGACGCAGCGCCGTCCGCATCGCGCGAATGAAGGCGCTTCTGTGGTCGCCACAGCCTCCGAGTCCGTTGTGACAGTCCGAAGACTCCAGCGTGTGTGTGTGTGTGTGAGGTGCACTGGCCGATTTCTCGCATCCGCGGAGCTGCTGGCCATGAAGCTGCGGCACATCGTCCACTGCGCGGCCTTGCTGCTAGCGACGGTGGCGACGCATTCCCATGCGGAGGAAGCGAATGCTTCCGCCCACGCCAGTGATCTCAGAGCGTCCTCAGCTTCAGCCGCGTCCGATGGATCGACGGGGTCGGCCTCTCGAACAGCGACTCCACTGGTGCCGATACCGCCGGACGCGGGCGAAGAGAACACCACGCACAAACCGCAGACGCCCGAGCCAACACCAGTCGCGACCACAACACCAGTGCCCACGGCGACACCAAACCACGATCGTGTTATTAACGTACCCTCGCCTTCGCCCAAGGAAGGTACCAAAGCTGAGCCTGTAGTCGAGCCGACACGAGCACCACAGCCCACGCCGTCTCCATCGGAAGATACAGCGCCTCCAGTGCCCGACCCAACGCCAACGCCTGAGCCAACCGCCGGAGACAATCTCTCGCCCAATGACCCGACGTCAGAACCATCGCCAACGCCACTGCCGTCAACGTCAACACCAACCCCACCGCCGACGACGGGTGAGCCAGAGTCGCCTCCGCCGCCTGTCGCTATGGTGCCCCCAGGGCTAGTCCAGCCACCAGGAAAGACCGCTGAGGAGACTTCCTTGCCAAAAACGTCTCCTGTCCCAGATCCAGGTTCGCCGTCACCACCCCGAGGCCCTCAGCTTCACACCGATCCTCCGGCCACTGACAAGGAAAATCGTGAGACGTTTACTTCGCCTGACGCCACGCACAACCCAACAGCCTCAGCCCAGTCAACGGAGTCGACGTTGTCTCCCGTGGCGACTGTCGAGGTCACAGTACAAGACACCTCCTCAGTCGAGAAGACCACACCACGGCCGAAGCCGTACCGCCGTGGCGACAACATCATCGTGGTCCAGAAAGAGTTTGGAGACGGCACGACGGTGGACGTCGAAGTGGTCGTGTCGCCTGCGGAGGCGCCTGCAATCCTCGTACGAAGCGCCACCACGAAGAGCTCCGGAAGCGGCGGCCACACTGGCTCCACCGACGCGAGCAGTGCCTTCTCGACGCTGCTCCAAACAGCGATGTCGATTCTCGCATTTTCATCGCTGCTGCTACTCGTGGTATTCCACTTCATAGCTCTTCAGCCAGCGTGGACGTCGTCCATGTCTGTGTTGGCGCGTCCAAACCAGTGGGAACTGCTCGTGTTCATCACGTATATCCAAGCAATGGCTTCTGCTGCGCACTACGTCGTGCGCAACGCGCCCGCATCGCTGTGGAACTACGTCGACGCGTTTTCGTGGACTGTGTTTATCCCGTTCCACCACTCCAGCTCTGGCGTCAGCAGCACCAGCAGCAGCACCAATCGCCGACTCACCGACGTCGTGGTGTTCGATGGCATCGTCGCATTTGCAGACCGTATCGGCGTCAATGAGAGGGATCTGCTGCAAACGTCCGCTGCTGGGCTGGTGATCAGCAGTGGCGTGGTGGCTGTGCTCGTGGGCGTGGTGGTGACTATGATCAAGCACTATTCGCGGCCGGCGAAAAAAGACGCCCACGGCCCGTTGACGTTCCACTCGGTACCAGGCGTCACCAGTTTATTCCGTCGAGAGTCGAGCCAACTGCCGCCCATGTACATCGTCTACGGGGCGATCGTGGCGTTCGGCGTCTTCGCGCTGTACCCCGTCACGCTGCTGGCGACATTTGAGATCGCGTCTCAAGTCCGAGCCGACGATATCTCTGGTCGCTCGCTTGCGATCGCTCTGCTGCTACTACTTGCAGTGCCCATGCTGCTCATCATACGGTCGATGGTCGCTCTCGCGTTGATCCACAGCGAGGACGTGTACAAGACGAACTGGCGGCCTCGCGCCATTTGGGGCGTGCTCAGCAGCAGCGAGTGCGTCAAATACGACCAGCGTGTGCCCATCGCGCTCGCGTGGCTGGCCATGCAGCTCGCCTCCGCTATCATCGTCGGCGGCATGGTCTCCGACGTGTGGCAGCTCCTACTGCTACTCGCAGTGGACCTTGTGTATATCACCGTGATACTCATGATCCATCCCTTCGCCCCTGGCCACCGACTCGCCGCCATATTCACGTGCATCGTCGCTGTGGTCAAAGCAGTCAACACGTCGATAGCGTTCACGTTCGTTGACCAGTCCAGCTCCCACAGCGTCACAGCAACAGCGTTCATCGTGGTCAACTCGCTGGTCATCACGCTGTGGTTCGTGCGCATTGCAACCATCGCCGCGCGCGTCGTTATTAACGTCCGGAACCCGGAGCCGCTTGTCCGCGAGCACGCGTCCTGGAGCTTCGACGGCGCGTACGAGTCTACGCTGTTCGTCGCACTGCCCTCTACGCGCGAGAGCTATCAGGGCCCTCGACAAGCCATGCTGTAAGGCCACTAAATGTAACCAATTCGAAGTTTGTCTTTATTATCGCCGAGAAAGTGCACACACGTCCAAGGGTTCTGACGCCCGCGGCAACGTGGGTCTGCAGACAGACAGGCACCCATTGAACCACGCTGCTTGTAGGTTGAGGGCAGACAGCAACCGCTGCTGCAGCGAGATCGCTGAGGTTCTTCATGAAGAAATTCATCTCACGAGATTCTTATGCATCGAAAAGCTCCTCAGCGACACTACCTCCATAATAAGATATTATGGTGAGGGTAGAAGATCAAGAAAGTCAGCAACCACAATCTCTCTTGTAGTTTGTAATGTATCGGAAGATCGTGATGCGTCGAAACCCTTGCTAATCGATATTCGGTGATATGTGATGGGTACCCAACGGTCACCTCGCGAGCTCCATCTGCCGTGTGGGTTAATGCCACAGTACTCGTCCCCCACTTGAGTATCTATACAGACCTATGTGTGCACACGTCGCATTGTCACTCGGATCCTCCGTCGAACACGGAGATGAGCCAGTCGCGTGCCACAGGTCGCCAGTCAGTCAGACAGACGATTCGACCCACATCCCGAGACCAAGCGCGCGGCTCTGGGCGACTGGGGATCTATTGACCCACAAGACATATCACACGCTGGCTGGCGCCGCGCTCCCGCGTTCGCATTGCAACGCGCCTGTCATTTGCAGACGTGAGACCATCAGCCGCGATGCGCGTGAGCTTCGCGCTGGTCTGCGCGGCGGTCGCCGTGGCCTCCGTAGCCAGCGAGATCCACGGCCGAGAGCTCCAGGAGTTCAGCATGTCCAGTGCTTCCCAGTCGGGAGATGGCAGCGGTGGCGATGTCGGGCCTGTGCCTATATCGCCCATTCCAACGATACTAACACCGAGACCTACGACGAAGCCGCCGGCTACGACACAACCTCCGACGACTACCCAACCACCAGACCCGACTTCTACACCAGTTCCAAGTCCAAGTCCACCAGTACCAACCCCAGGGCCGACCGATCCACCAGCTCCACCACCCGTGCCTACAAGTCCAGCGCCTCCCCCAACGACGCCTCCACCTCCAGCGCCTACTTCGGGGCCGACCGATCCACCAGCTCCACCACCCGCGCCTACAAGTCCAGCGCCTCCCCCAACG
>JAADXI010000880.1:0-13613 GCA_023337615.1 Pythium brachiatum | reverse complement strand
GCGGAGCGCTCTCGCCGCGAGCTCTCTCAACCAATCATGCTGCTGGTCTCTGGCCATCGAGGCCCTCGTCCTGGCAGTTGTTGGTGAGGTATGGAGCGTCGTAGTGGCGGCTGCTACTCACTGGAAAAACCGGTTTTCCACATGGCTACGGAAAACCCACAGTAGCCGCACTGGGTGTTGCGAAGCCACAGATTCAGATAGCGCGATAGAAACGCCCAGCGACTGGCCTGGATGTCCCCGGATCGCCCTCGTCACCGTAGATAAAGTGCAGCTCCTCCTCCTCATCGCTGTCATCGCCAAAACCTTCACGGCGACGGACTTCCGGTTCAACGCCTTCACGCGTTAACTCGTCCGCGTCGTCTTCCTCTTCCACGTAATCCTCTCTGCTGCTCTCTCCACTCGAGCCCTCTTCTTCCTCATCCTCTTCCTCCTCCGTGGCTTCGTCCTCTCCGCTGCTCTCGGAATCACCCGAGGCTATCGCTTGCAGTGAGGCGAGACCACCAGCGCCACCATCGCCCCCAACGGCGGCATCGACCTGTTCGTGGAGAGAGCTCATCGTTGGTGAGTGGCGTATCCCCCAGTTGGGACATCGAGCCTTCAACACCAGGCGTGGGTAGTGTATTGGCCAATGACCACGCACATCACAAACGAATATGAACGAATCACATCCCGCATCCCGACGCCCACGTTCCGCAAAAGAGAATGCTGCGGCGCTGCTTCTCATCCGCTGCTCCACGCCGCGTGCTGTGCTCGCTGCACGAGCTGAAGGCGCGCGATGGCGCGGCCATCAAGTTCCCACTGAGCGTGCGCACGAACGAGCCGCCATTGCCGCAACTGCAGCCAAAATCCCAGCGCCGCGCCGCGCGTGGCGGCCGCACGGGCTTCGTGTTCTTCTGCGAGCAGTCGCAGGCGCCACGCGCGTTCGTCAACAGGTCTGTGGATATGAAACCAATCATACAGAAGCGCTGGTGCTAATGCGACGAATGCTATGGCTTTTCAGCTGTCCGCACGCGCTGCTGGAGCTGGATCTGGACGACAGCGACTTCTTCTGCGACGGCTTCGTGCAGTGCAAGGCCCACGGCGCGTTCTTCGACCCGCGTACGTGTGACGCAGTGCGTCTGGTCATCTAGTTGGTGTGTAGAACTGATGCTGTTGCTGTGTGTGGATCAATAGAGACCGGCATTTGTCTGCAGGGCCCTGCAGCACCAAGGCGAGGACGCCTCGAGAAGCAACTGGGCGTAAGTCGAGTGCATATATCCTAGTATATGCCTCTCCATTCACTTGTGGTGAGTACTTCCTGTATGTGTAGGCGCTGACGGAGCTGGCTGTGCGGGTGGAGGGTGAAGAGGTCATTATGGTCGAAAAGACCCTTGAGGAGAGTTTCCCGAGTACTAGAACGGAGCAGGAGTGGCTCGACTACCGAGCCAAACGACAGCAAGAGCTATCCACTGTACTCGCCGGACGCCAGGACGATGTCCAGCGCATGCAGACAGAGCTCCACGCCAAGACGATGGCCCGCATGCAACTGTACGCTCAGCAGAAGACCAATTCAAGTACGAAGAAACAGTAGGAAACGCTGTGTGAGTCAAGGCGTTGTAGTGTATTCTCTCACTCTTGTGATGATTTTGATATGGCCTTGGCCTTGAGCTCATCAAGAAAACTACGCGGAGCCCCTGGTGGTGAGACTACTGCGGGTCGTGGAGCCACGGGCGGTGGAGGCAGAGGGGCAGCTACTTCGACGACCTTTTCAGCGGTAGTCCCGCTGGTCTCCGTGGTATTTTTCTTGGCCGCGACGCGTTTGAGTTCATCGAGAAAGTTTCCTTTCTTCGGAGACTCCTCTGTCATCTGTGGTGTGCTTCTTGCTGCCGTAGGTGCCGCTGCAGGCTCTTCGCTCGATTTCGTTCGGCTCTTCAGCTCTCCTAAGAAGCCCAACGCTGCCATCGCAGGCCGTGCTGAAGCTGGCTCACCACTGCCGCTGTTGTTGGCTCCTTCTGAGCCTTTATTCGCCTTCTTCTTGAGCTCACTGAGGAAATTGAGACCCATCGCCGGTGGTTTACTAGTCGCAGTGCCTTCACCAGTCTCAGACGGGGACTCCTGGGTTTGTTTCTGCCTTTCTAGCATCGCTAACAGAGCCTTGGACTTGGGGCGAGCAGGCTCTGCAGTCGCACTCGCTCGCTTAGCTGCTGCAGCTGCTGCCGACACATGAGAAGACGTCTTAGCGTCGCCAGTCTCCGGCTCATCGCCTGTCGGTTTGGGGAACGATGGGCGACGCTGGCGTTGGACAGGATCGGATTCCGATCTAGATGATCTAGTGGAGTTGTTGGTGCCAACGTTAACACCAGCAGCACCGCTGGCACTTCCAGTCTCGGAAGCAGGAAGTGTGAGATTGCTTTTCGTTCTTTGTGGGCTGCAAAAGTCGTTCTGTAGAAACCGCAGCACATCCACGGACACGCGAAGTGACTTAATGTGACGGAACGAGCCGCTTTCCGCAGAGGCGACCGCTGTGACTTCTGCCTGGAGAGTTGCATTCTCAACATTCGACGAATCCGCTGTACAAACAGCACTGGACTCTCCATCCACACTCGAAGCCGACGGCGATCCTGCTTCAGTCTCAGCTGCTTGGTCTCGTGATGCTCGCTCCACTGCAGCAGCAGAAGCAGCAGAAGCAGCGTCAGCCGTCGCGGTTGCTGCAGCCACTGCAGCGGCTTCCTCTGCAGCTGCTGCAGTCGCGATGACGTCGTCAGCGAGGCCTTTGTCTCGATCTGCGATCGCTCGGCTGAGCTCTGAACGCCGCGCTTCCGCTTCTTCTTCGACCGACAGCTTCTTGAACGCTGCTCGCTCGCGTGGCTTGAGCTCGATATCTACCGGGAACGGGCCCTTGATCCGCCCACTACGAACGTCAGGTTCCAGAGCGCGGATCTTGGCCACTTCTTCCAGAAACTGATCGTAACTCGGCGTCTGTGCGTTCCACTGACGCTCTGAATGCTCGATCTCAGCTTTCAGCATATCTCGCGACTTGCCTAACGACTGGAACGCCTGCTTAGCGTCGTCGCGCATCTTTATCAGCGTCGCTTTGCCGAACGTTTGCTGTAATTCCTCGGACCGCGCGTCCTCTGCGATCGCCAAGTACTCGGCTTTAGCTGTCGGAATATCGTGCGTCTCCAGCTTCTCTCGCTTCTCCTTCTTCTGCGCGAGCCGCTTGATCTGCAGCTCAAATCTATCGATCCGCGTCTTGATTTCGTCTTCCGTGGGATATCGATACACGACGTTGAGAAACTGCTTATCACTCAGAGGCTTGAGCGGCACGTCAGCTCGCGTCCCCTTCTGTGGATCCCACCCGGCTTTGATGGTCTCTCCTTGCTGCTGCTTCACTAACGTTCGCACGTGCTCCATGAACTGGCGCTTCCACTCGGCCTTACGACTGTCCTTGTCAAAATCAAAGCTCTCCGGTAGCACGCCACACGCTGCTCGCAGTTCGTGGATATCGTAATTCGTGAAATTTAGAAACCACGACGCACACTCAACTGCCAAGAAGTTGTCGCGAGCGATGTCGCTCTCGTGGGTCACCAGCCAGTGAAGCAGTTTGTTCTGCTTGATGTACAGCGCCAAGTCGTACGTGAACAGCACGCCCTGAGCCTGAGCGCGCTCGATTAGTGTGTCCACAGTGAGCTGCTGGATCTCCTGAGGGACGAGGCCACGCAACACCCGCAAACTCGCTGCATTTTCGTCTCGCTGGGTCTCTTTCCAACGCCGTTCCTGCTTTTGCATCTCCAGCGCAAACTCCTTGGACTGCTCCTTGCGGTTTTTCCACACCTCGATGTCTCGCAGCGTCTTCGCCAGCTCGCCTTCCTTGCGTTTGATCTCCTTCGCCTTCGAACCAGTGAATCGCTGGGCTGTTTGGATGCCCTGCTCACACAACGCCACGAGTTTCTCGCCGCAGCATTCCGGAATACACCTTAGAATGTTCAGAAACGCCGTGCTAACATCCGCAGCGTCCGTCGAGAGGAACTTGAACCGCGAACAAGCCGCTGCGAGGGCGTCAGTCTCGGTGCCCAGCAGCACCAGCAGCTCATTCAGCTTGGTCATCTCAGCTGTGAGCAGGTTCTGGGTCTGCAGCAGTCGTTGCTTCGTGTCGTCCATGTTTTTCTGCGCTTGCACCATCCCTTCGTCCGGAGAGCCGTCACTATCAGCTGATGTCGCTCCGGCTTTTGCCAGCTTGAGTTCGCTGGCGATACGAGCGTCCAGCATCTCTTTCTTTCCGCGAATAACATCGGCCTGGCAGTTGGAGAGCGCTGGCTTGAGCTCGGTGATCAGATTTGTCTGCGCGGCGAGCTGCCGCATGCGCTTCACCAGCGCAGCACTGGCTTCATCACACGGCGTCTCGGACAGCATTTGGATTTCGTACACCAGGCGATCGTAGCGCTCTTCGGCTTCCCCGAGATGGCGGTCGGCGGCTTCGTACGCGTTGCCTTTCGTGCTCTCGACTTTCCACTGCAAATCTTCATCCGAGAGACCGAGCGAGTTCTTCAATACGGTGATTTGCTCCACGAGCCGATCCATTTTACTATCGCGACGCACGAGCATCGACGGCCGAGGCGCGTTTATGGTGCCTGATGCTGTTGAATTGGATGATTCGTCGCCAAAGTACGAACCCCCACCGCCAGAGCCTCCACGAATGGGTGAAACACTGGGACGACGACGCATTCCACCAAAATCAGCGCCGTTGGGAGCGACGAGTGGCGAGGATGTCCGTCGAGACACAGGGACGAGCACTGGAGGCTGCTGGCTGTCAGTGTTCTGTTTCGCGGGCGATGTAGACGATGGCTTGCCCACTGATCGTGATTGTGGAGTTGCAGTCCCCGATGGTGGCGAGTTGGTTGAGATCTGGAAACTCTGGCGACGCGACAATTGCGATTGCCGCTGCTGTTGCTGCTGGGTCGTAGAAGTTGGACTCGTGCTCGGTCTCCGTTGGTACGTCGATGAAGAGTTCACTGTCATTGATGCGCGAGGTGACCGCAAAGCGCTAGCACCAGTGGAGCTGGTCGACTCGGATAGAATCGCGGCGGACGACGCTGCGTGGATGATCGCTGGCCCGATCTTGAGTGTCTTGTGCAGCAATTGCGTGGCGATCGTGCTCTGTCGGCGCTGGGGCTTGGCGCTGGATCTGTCGACTGCTGTACTTGCTGTAGCTGCTCGTTTGTTACTACTATTCGACTGCTGCTGCTTTGCTCCCATCGAGCCAGTCGATGGTTTGGCTCTCATACTATTCGATCGAGGAGACATGGCTTTGCTGGCTAAACCTGAAGCACCAACGCCTGTGCCTCGCGCTATCAAGTGGCGACTGGAAACACTAGAGGCACGCAGGCGATTTGCCGCCTCGATTGCCGACGCAGCAGCTGCCGACATACTGTTTCCTCGACTCGCTGGCGTTGTTGTCGGTGATTTGCCAGGTCTCGCGCTTGGCGGTGGCGACTTGCGGAGCCCGAACTGCTGGTACACTTGGTCCTTGTGGACGAGAAGGTCCACGCCCTGAGCATACAGCCTCGTGTAGGCCGACGGCTTGCCATCACGCTCTCGGAAGCGTAGCTGCTCTACTGCAGCGGGTCCGTCGGCCTGTGCAGCCGCGGCGCCTGAGGTGTTGCGGCGCGACGGCTCCACCACAGGCGCCGGCGGCGGCGACCGCGTGATGTGGGCGGACGTGCGCTTCATGAGAAGTGGATCAGTGGCATCAGTGGTGAGAGCTGCACGCAGCCGCAGGACACACCAGCGACAGGATGAACATGACACGCATCTATTCTATCTGCACTGACGCTGCTAATGTTGTCGACGCCGTTTCGCGTCCCGCTGCAAATAGCACTTCAGGTGGCCCACACCAAGAAAGGACACAACGAATTGGTCCCTGACTATAGCCAAATTCAGTGGGTATGGCATTAAGGTGGTAATGAATCACTACCCCTGGCGTGATACGTAATATATGTAGTTAGTAGAAAGTCAGTGGGTTCACCCTGATACGCACGCTTGACCCTGGCTTCATTTTCTCTTTGGCCGGTCATCATGACGGACGCCATGCGCTGGATCTGCGCGCCGTGCGGCGTCGTCAGCGCCGCCACCGACGCCCTCACGCCCAACGACCAGACATCTACCTGTGAGAAATGCAGCGCTGCGTTTACACGCCCCACGGTCTTTGACTGCGCGCGTCTGGGGCTGCTCCCTGAGCTCCAGCAGCTCATTCGAGAGGTACGATCTGGACTCCACTGAATTGGCATACATACGTGGTCCGTCTCTAACGGATATGGCTTCTCTTGTGGACCTTGTAGGACCCTCAGTTTGATGTGAACGTGCTGGAGACGTCGTCCCAGGCGACGCTGCTCCACCACGCGGCTATCAACAGCAAGATGCGCATCCTCGAGTACCTGGCGGCCGAGTTCCGCGACCTGCTCGACGTGGACGCGCTGGGCGGCACGGAGCTGCAGACCACGCCGCTGTTCTGGGCGGCGTACCACAACCACATCTACGCCGTTGAGTTGCTGCTGCGGCTCGGAGCCGACGCGAGTTTCACGGACGACGCGGGTTTCTGTGCGTTTCTGGTCGCAATCCAGCGCTGTTTTCCGATTCTCGCGGCGTACTTGGTGGCCAAAGGAGCGGATATCGACACGCGCGTGCAGGACGAAGCCACGCGCACGGCGCTGATGCTGCTGTGCCAGCGCCAGCGCTTCCACTTGGATTCCTTCCGCATGGTGCTGAGTCTGGGTGCCGACATCGAAGCGCGCGACTCGGATGGAAACACTGGTACGTCTCTAAGAACCACAGCGCCTCGAAGCGTAGTCTGACACCTCATCTGTTATTCCTATATACCAGCACTGCATCATGCTGTCGCGAACGATCTGGGATTGGCGGTGAAGATGCTGCTCGACACAGGCGCTTCGCCTGTGGCGACCAACAGCGACGGCCAAACGCCTCTGGATCTCGCGCGGGAGAAGCTGGACGACCGCTCGCTTGCTCGGTATTTGCTGGAAGATGATCTGAACTTGCAGTCCATCGCTGCCAAGACGCGGATCTCCAAGACGTGGCTTGAAACCCACCTCTACAAGCTCTCGTTCGTGGTGCCGTGGGTGGTGATTCCGATGTTTGTGTGGATCCTGAAGACCACTGAGGGCCTGACGATGATTTTCTTCAAGGAGTCTCTGCTGCTGCTCGTGGCGTTTGGCTTCTTGAAGATCGTGCAGCAAGGAACGTACGGAGACAAGCGCAAGGCCGCAGCTCTGCTCTTTGGAGTGAACGTGGCGTCCGTGTTCTGGCTGGCGTTCTGTATTCCGCACTTCGCCGTCGACGCCCAGCTCAGCATCGAGTTTCAAGTGCTGTTCTATAGCTGCACGGTTCTTATTCTCGTGTGTCTGTACAAGACTGCGGTCACGGACGCCGGCACTGTATTCACCACCTACCGCGAGAAGATCCACGTACGTTTGCTGATACAAAACCTCGAGTTCACCCCTCAGGTCTAACGTAAACTTGTATTGGATTCTAGAACATCCGCACGCTGGTCGAGTCCAAGTCCCCAAGCGCTACGAAACTGTGTCTCACGTGTCTGCACAAGCGTCCTCTGCGAGCCAAACACTGTGCTGAGCTCAATGCCTGCATTGCCAAGTTCGACCACTACTGTCCGTTTGTCGTGAACGCCGTGGGCTCCGAGAACCACCACTATTTCGTCGGCTTCGTGTTCTTCGCCGTGGCCTCCATCACCATGGAGCTCGCTGTGTGCTGGTGGTATCTGCTCGCGCAGAGCGACATCGTCTGGGGCTACGGCGTGTTCGCGTGGCTGTGGTCGTTCGTGCACTTCCAGCCCGTGCTCGTGTGCGTGGTCGTGCTCGCGATCATCCACGACGCGTGGATCGGCTACATGTTCTTCTTCCACACGTACTTGTTGTGCGCCGCGCTCACGACGAACGAAGTCGTCAAGCACGAGAACTTGCAGCGCGTGTATTCGCGTGGTATCGTCGCGAACGTGGTCGACTTTTTCCACTTGTATGGTGAGAAGCGCGTGGACTGGATGGCGATGTACCGTCTTGAGGACTTCACGGAGGCCACTGGCACGGCCATCGCCAAGAAAGAGCTGTAGGATGGACAGGATACAGTCACGCACTTGGATCTAAAATGCTAGCCTAGCTCTATTACAAAACGCGTTCGAGACAACGTAATCTCGCACTGCGCGACCGCGGGTTCAGCTCGATCTCCTCCTTCTTGGCCTTGATCGCCTTGCGCTTGACCAGCTCAAAGCGCTTGGTGCCCAGGCGCCTGAGCACATCTTGAACCGACGACTCCACGTCGCTGTCCTCATCGTCGTCGTCGTCGTAGAACTCCTCGTCGAAGTAGTCTTCGTACTCGTCGTCGGCCATGCGCTGCGTGAACATGTCCTACACAAATCAACGGATTAGCTACAGAGCCACAAGTATCTGATCCACACACACACACACGCCAGTCACGAACCAGTCGACGGAAGAGCTGTTTGATAGGGCGGTCCTCAAGCGAGTGGAATGCGATCGTCGCAAGCCGTCCAGTCGGCGCGAGCTGTGTCACGAGCTGCTCCACGCCCGAAGCCACGTGCGTGAGCTCATCGTTCACGTGGATGCGCAGCGCCTGGAAGCACTTGGTGGCCGGATGCACGGTGATGCTGTTGTTCTGTTTGTTCTTCTTCTTCTTGTACGGACTGCCGTTGGCGTTCCACTTGCGCGCGATGCGTTCGATACACTCCCGCAGGTCGGACGTGTGCTTGAACACAATGCCCTTTTCATCACGGTCGCGTATAATGGCCTTGGCGTACTCCTTCGCCAGACGCTCTTCGCCAAACTCACGGAAGATCTTGGTCAGCTGCACCTCCGAGAACGTGTTGAGCACGCCCGCCGCTGTGATCGTACCCGAGTCTTGCTGGTTGTAGCGCATGTCCAATGGACCTTCGCGCATGTAGCTGAAGCCGCGTCTAGCTTCGTCGAAATGGAAGCTGTTGGCACCAAGATCCACGCAAATGCCGTGCACTTCGTCCGGGAAGTGCACGGACCGCAGCAGCTCCGTCGTCAGTTCCGCATAGGAGCTGTTGTGGAACACCACGCGTGAGCTGAAGTCCGCGAGGTTGGCGCGCGCGATGGCCAGCACTTCCGGGTCGCGGTCGATGCACAGCAACTGCGCGTGCGGGTTGCGCAGCAGCAGCTCCTTCGAGTGGCCGCCAAAGCCCGTGGTGCCGTCCACGTAGAACCGCGTGGTCGTATCAGGCGGAGCACTCGCAGCATCGTCTCGCTGCTGCTTGGACTTGCGCTGCTTGGGAGTCAGCGGATTGACCCACAGCGACACGGTCTCATTAAGTAGCACTGGCACGTGGACTGGCGCCGGCGCTTGCTCCTGGTCGGTCTCTGAGCTGGACGACGACGCGTTCATCCACGAGAAGAAGGTGCGGACGGCAGCATGAGACGTACGCGCCTGTGTTGCGCGCCTCCGCAGCCGCGCGGTTGTCGCTGTCTTCGCCATCACCTCCATGGTGTCTGCGGAATCAACGAGCCATTCATCCAAGAGGTAACGGCGGACTAGCGTGTATTGGATAATATGGATTCAGCATCACCTTGTTTTGGTATCAAAAAGCTGTTACGGTCAGATGAATTTCAAACGTCTGAGCCGTTAAGAACCGTACTCGTCGAACTCGTTCGTCGTTCATGTGAGGCCTTTGACGTTCCGTTCGAATCAAAAATAGTCCGATCAGCAGCCCTAAACGTCTGAGATGGCGTCACATTTTGTGATTTTGTGTCTTGTCTGACCCCATGCGGTCACAAAGTTGCGGCATTCTCCTCCAAATCGTGTTTACCCTTGAACCCTAATCAGCGTCTTGCCAACAAATCCGTTTTTCGTCGAAAAAAAGAACCTTAGCGGCCTCATCTGGAGCATACACATCGCTGAATATGACCACTCACGCACACACACACGCCAGGTGACCCCTCCATCAACGTGTCATCTCTGATCTCGTGTGCTTTGCAGGATCCTGTGCGGACGGCCATGGGTGCGGGCCCGTCGTCGGCAGTATTCAGTGTCGGATTTGCGGGTCTCCAGAGACGTCCGTGGCGTGAGCAATGGCACTGAAGAAGGCGAAGAGCAAGGTGACAGATGCAGTGGAGGGCGACGTGTACACGGCCGTGGAGACGCCGCGCGCCGGCGCTTCAAACGGCTCCACAGTGGAGGAAGAAGACCTGTGGAAGGCGGATTTGAGCTCTCCGCTGGACCGCGCCGGGTGGCTGTCCAAGTTCACGCTGTGGTGGATCAACCCGTCGATCCAGCGCGGCTACAAGAAGACGCTGGAAGAAGACGACGTGTGGGAGCTGCCTGTGCGCGACAAGGCGCGTGTACTACAGACGCGCTTCGACAAGCACTACGCGGAGGTCGTGGCCCACCACAAGCAGCAGCACGCGAAAGACCCCAAGGCCACGCCGCTGATCTACAAGGCGCTGTGGCACTCGACCAAGGACAAGATGGACATCGCGATCATTCTCCACTTTGTGAGCGCCGTGGCCACGCTGCTGCAGCCGCTATTGATCAAGGCTTTGCTCCAGTTTCTGCAGGGCAAGGACAACTTCTTCGGCATCCAGTCGGGCTACGGACTCGCCGCGCTGCTCACTGCCACAGCGTGTATCGGCGTGACGACACTGGACTACGGCATGTACTTGACGGTGCGCTCCGGAATCAACGCTCGCATGATCGCAGTCAACAGCGTGTACCAGAAGATTCTAAGGCTCACGTCCACAGCAAGACTGACCATGAACAGCGGCGACATCATCACACTGGCAGGCGTGGACAGCGACCGGCTCTTTGAAGCCTACGCTATCGGTATGTGGACGGTGGTCTCGCCTGTTGTGATCCTCGCGGCGTGTATCATCATCGGCTTCCTCATGACGTTCTACGTCGCACTCGCGGCGCTGGTGGGCTCAGCGTGTATCCTAGTATACGCCGTCACGAACTCCCGGAAGATCGGACTCACGCGTCGCCAGATCCTCAAGGTCGCGGGCGAGCGCGTCAAGGTTACCAACGAAGTGCTGCAGGGCATTCGTGTGATCAAAATGTACGCGTGGGAGCCGTCCATCTCGGAGCGCGTCGCGGAGATCCGTGCGCGGGAAGTGGCGCTGCTGCGCAAGTACGACTACCTGCGTGTGACCAACATGGTTACGCTCAACTACGCACAGACCTTCGTCACGGCGCTGTGCTTTGTCGTGTACGTGTACCAAGGTAAGGTACTGACGGTGCCCACGACGTTTGCGTTCCTCGCGCTCGCGAACGCGTGTCGCCAGCCGTTCTCCATCTTCTCCAACGCCGTCGTGTACACGTCGGAAGGCTGGGCGTCGATGCAGCGCATCTCCAAGTTCCTGGCGGCCGACGAAGTCAAGTTTGACCAGACAGCGGCCGACTTTGAGCCGCTGGTGGACGGCCAGCCGATCATCGATGTCCAGGACGCCGAGTTCTCGTGGAGTGTGCAGCCGGCAGAGGGAAGCGATGAGGCCGTGCCGCGTGCGATCCTGCGCAACATCAACTTCCAGGTCATGCCAGGCACGCTCACGATCATTGTGGGGGCGGTGGGCAGCGGCAAGTCGAGTTTGATCAGTGCGCTGCTGGGCGAGATGGAACAGGTCCGCGGCACGAAGGCAGTGCGCGGCGCCATCGCGTACGCTGGCCAACAGGCGTGGATCCAGCACAACACAGTGCGCGAGAACATTCTATTTGGCGCTGACTACGACCCGGAACACTACAAGAAGGTCGTCGCGGCGTGCCAGCTCACGCGTGACTTGGAGATTCTCGAGCATGGAGATCTGACCGAGATCGGCGAGCGCGGCATCAACTTGAGTGGTGGCCAGAAGGCACGAGTGAGTTTGGCGCGAACCATGTACCGTCAGGGATCCGACCTCGTTGTGCTGGATGATCCGCTCAGTGCGCTTGATGTTCATGTGGCGAACGCTGTGTTCTTCGAGTGCGTGAAGGGCCTCGTGGCCTCCAAGACTCGGTTGTTAGTGCTGAACGCTCACTACCACTTATTGCCTCACGCGGATCGTATCGTGATGCTCGCGGACGGTGAGATCGTGGGCGACGGCACGTACGACGAAGTCCGCGCCGAGTTTGCGTTCCTCGAGGACCAGGCCCACGAGAAGGCGCTCGCCTCTGAGAAGACAGCGGATGATTCCGAGAAGCTCGTCACGGAGCAGATCGAACTGCTGGAGGCTGAGCAGGAGGAGGCCTCGCACGATGCGCCAGGCCCCGAAGACGCGCAGGACGCGCGTGACTTCTCAGAGACGCCAGATACGATGGAGCGGGCCAGTCTCTCCAGCATCTCCCGTCGCAGTTCGCGTGTGAAGTCACAGGTTGAGCGTGAGGAAGTGAAGCCAGAGGTCGACCCGAAGAAGACGATGATGCTCACGGAAGACCGAGCGGTGGGCTCGATCACGTGGCGCACGTACGTGTCGTTCCTCGAGTGCTCGGGCTACAACGGGGTGTTCCTGTTGATCGGACTGATCCTCATCTTTTCGATCGGCCAGTGCGGCTTGGTCGCTGCCGACTACTTTGTGACGTACTGGTCCAACGGTTCACTCAACCAGTACAGCCAAGAAACGCTCGTGTGGATCTACGTGGGTGTCGCTGTTGGTGCGGTGCTGCTGGGCATTTTGCGCGCCGCCCTCTTCACGGAAGTCTGCATCAAGTGTGCCAAGGTCGTCCACGCCAAGTACTTCAGCAAGGTGTTGTACGCGCCGATCAACACGTTCTTTGATGTGACTCCGATCGGCCGCGTGCTCAACCGCTTCTCGCGTGACCTCGACCAGATCGACAACCCGCTGCCGTACTTCACGCTGCAGTTTTTGATCTACATCACGACTGTGATCTCGGTCTTTGTGGTGTGTGCCATCACGACACCGACGACGCTGATCCTGTACGCGCCGCTGATCTACGGAAGCAACTACGTACAGAAGTACTTTTTGGCGTCGTCCCGTGAGCTCAAGCGTCTCGATGGGATCACGCGCTCGCCGTTTCTCAACTTGGTGGGGGAGACTATCAACGGTATTGAGAGCATTCGATCCTTTCGCATGACCAACACGTTCTCGGACAAGTGCCGCGACCTGCTGGACTACAACGCCAAGTTCTACTTCATGTTCCAGACCTCGTCCAAGTGGTTCTCCATGCGTCTCGACTGGCTGGTCACCACCGTTGTTGCTGTCGTGTCATTCACGTGCGTGGCGTCGCGTGATTCCATCGGATCCGCGAGTGTCGGCATCGCGCTCACGTACTCGGTGCAGCTGACCATGCAGTTCCAGCGTCTGCTCAACTTGGGCAGCTTCACTGAAAACATCATGACTTCCTACGAACGCATTGCTCACTACGGGACCCTCGATGAAGAAGGTGATACCAAGATGGTCGAAGTCGCCAAGCCCCCAGACGCGTCCTGGCCGAGCCGTGGAGCAATCCAGTTCGACAACGTGTTCCTGCGCTACCGTGACGGCCTGGACTTTGTGCTGCGCGGCGTGAGCTTCTCGGTGCAGGACGGCGAGAAGATCGGCGTGTGCGGCCGCACGGGCTCAGGCAAATCCACGCTCATGAACGCT
>JAADXI010000879.1:0-13622 GCA_023337615.1 Pythium brachiatum | reverse complement strand
CCGCCATACACAGTCTTCTTGTCACTCAACGAGCTAAGCTAATTAATCATCTGGACTTTCTCAAGATTCACAAGGCCACAATCACGTTCGTATCCCCTACCAGTTCGTATCCGACGCATCAATGCATCACTTTCCCACAAACAATCCTTCAAGCCAACATGGAAGCGAAAGGAAGTGACCCGAGATGGAATATCATCGCTCCGTTCCTGCTGCCGCTGCGCAAGATCGCGTTCGCGCAACTAGACGAGCGTAAGCGCGAAGGCCACTTACAGAGCGTGTGCGCTGGCCTCGTACTCACGCTTCCTGTGGAGAGCAGCGCCGAGGAGCAACGCTCGCTCCGCATCGCTCTGGAGCTTCTCCACACTCTGTGGACGCTAGACCGCGAAGCCTGGCGCAGCGCCGTCACTGAGGGCGTGGGAATTAAATTCCCAGGATCACTAAAGCTACTTCCCCCGGGCGAGACGCCTCACGTGGTCGTAAGTGTGAAGCATGACAAGTTCCCGTGGCACATCCAAAGTGAGACGCGGTGGAGGGAGCTGTTCACGTCAGACGCCACACTCTCCCCAGAGATGACGATGCTATTGGACGCGTATGGAGAGATCGGCGATGAGATACCAGCGAAGATCCCAGTTGTTCTCCAGTTCCTGGTGTTCGGCTTTTCGACGTCTGGGATCGAATCCTACTTGTCGAGGGTCGTGGATATGGTGGAATCCATCCAGTTACAAACTACCGAGCCGTCGTCCCAATTCGAGTTGGCGCTGCTGGATCTGGAGCTATCACACGATGTGATGACAGTCGGTCGCTCGCGTCAAGTGCTTGAGCTCTACGCACTGGGGATCCCATTCCGACAGCTCGCGCTGCGACTGTTTGAGGCGAGAAGCCACGAAAAGCTCATCTCTCAAGACGACTGTATTGAGCTCATGGCCAAACTGTTTCTGGTTCCAAGTCGAGGAGATCCAGACAAGTTCGATGTAGAGACACTGACGATCGCCAATGTAGACCCAGCTCAGTTTGCCGCGGTCTGCGCGGCCATGAACACCACCAAGAAGGTGAAGAACCTGCGGCTAAACGACGTGTTCACGTACAACACAACGGCTCAGCGAGCGCACAAGTGGCGGTTGCTCACCAACACGCTGCTTGCACCGGGATGCCAGTCGTCGATCAAGCATCTCACGCTCGAACAGTTTGACTTTGAACTGCTGGACGTCATGACCGTACAGACTGTGTTGGAGAATTTGAAACAAGAACGCCGTGGCGAGTATCGCGCGCTCGAGTCGCTCACCATACAAACGGAAGCTACGGAAGAAGAGACGATTGAGGTGATTCCTACGCTCGTGGCTCTGATCGGCACGAACCTGCGCTGTCTCTCTGTGTGCGCGCGGCTCCTCGCCTTCTCGACCACGTCGGTGCGTGAGATCTTGACTGCATGCCGCCAACTGGAGCAGCTGAAGCTCTCCTGTATCGAGCTCGACTCGTTCGATGTCTTCCTCGATGCGTACGACAATCAAGGCTGCAAGATCCGGTCTCTGTCACTTCATAAAACGAAAGTCGAGAGTGTCCACATCACAGCGTTTGCCAGAGCACTGAGTGATCCCACGCGGCGATGCACACAAGTGATTCGAGAGCTGTGTCTGGACGCTGTGGGTGGTGGCGACAGCTATCTAGATGCAACCAATTTCGACGCCTTCCTCCGCGTTCTGGACACCAACAAGACCCTCGAGTACTTGGAACTGCAGTCGCCGGAACCTCTTCGATCCGCGTACAAGCCTCTCTATGAGAAGCACGATCAAACGTGGCTCCCCGGCGCATCGAAGCCTCTGCTGATCGCATCGAAGACAGCGTTTCTCAGCCTCACAAGACCTATCCGTGGAAACTCGCATGAAGACAATGAAGCTCCCGCTCTTTCATCTGCGATCCCGGCGTTGGACGATCGCGTGGTGTCGCTGGTCTTCGAGTTTGCCGCCACGCCAGCCAAGCGAAGCGTGTTCATCAAGGAGTTGTTTTCTTGGTAGAACTCGGTGGACACTGTACGTACAGTACAGTACAGTCTTGCAGCCAGAAAGATGACGCACGTGTATCCCCCTCTTTAGTTGATGGCTGTTTATCTTCCACGTGAGCTCCGATGTTCGACGGTGTACGTCCAGTGTTGTAATCACCGGCAAGTCGCCTTCCACGAACGAAAATATGGAAGAAACGATAGCCAAGATGGGTACTCTCGAGCAGCTCCGCAGAATTTCGAACATTTTCCAGCCAATCAAATCGCAGCATTCTGATTGCGGCCACGTCGGGCAGAAGTGTCTCGAAGCCAAAATGTCCATAATCAAAATGCCAACGTGGACGATTTCATGGATGCGAGCACTGCAGCTGGTGGGCTCTGGATCAGCGTTCTTCTCGTCGACTACGAGACTGCAGCTCAGTCTTCAATTGCGAGTGCACTACTCAAGTCCCGACGATGGACGCCACGTGGAGACTGCTCGAGCCGTGGTGTCGTGAGCTTCGTGGCGTCGTCCAGGCTGTCGCAGTGACGCGTGAAGCCTTTGAAGATGACCGTGAGATCCGTGAGCTTGCCAGGGGCACCAAGCTGCAAGACCTACGCCAACTGCGTGTGGTGCTGCCGCGTCCATCGCACTTTTCGCTGAACCGCTGGCGGCAGCCACAGGCTCAAGAGCAAACGAGAGACGTGGAATCGTTCCCCAATCAGGATAAGCTCCAAGCGATCCGAGAAGGACTGGATCTGCTGTGGTTGGTTCGAGACTACGATGAGAGCGCGTGGAAATCGCTGCTCGTGAACCGCTGTGGTGTTGGCGGAGAGGAAGCTGCTGGCTGGACAGACGATGTGAAGCTCTTGCCGGTGCTGCACTTCCAGCCCAACGCCGCGGAGACAATCGATGACGTGCTCTCTTCCATCCAGCAGTGCAAGTACTTGCTCGTCGCTCTTCAAGAGGATGGTCACCACACCCAAGAGTTTCGCACAGTGAAGAAACAGCTCATGGAGACGATGGGTCTGGAAGCCAACCACCCGTTCACCAGCTCAGGATACAACGTCACGCTGGGCAATTGGCTCAGTCCACGGCTTCAGCTCACAGCAAGCGAGTCGGATGCGATGTGGGAGAAGGCCAGCACGATGCTGCTGGAAGCAAGAGATCCCTTCCAGTCCAAGCGACCGTCCGAGTCCGGCCAAGTCCCGCCGTGGCAGTTGCAAGCCATCGATCTACATCTGCACCGCGCTGTACTCACATTCGACGCAGCACTAGCATTGCTGGACCTCGTGGCGTGTGGCGTTGGCCTCAATGAGCTGTGGATGGATCTGTGCGACCGTGCAGAAGAGCAACTCACAGCAACTGGAACAGCGGCCGTTCTGAAGAAGCTGTTTACGAGTGCATCGTGTCCTCGCCTCCTCCACATCGACTGCGAGAACGCATCAATCGCTCGTCTCGAAGCTTTTGGGCAACTGCTGCAGATCCCGTCCGCTTCGCCCACTTTGCTGAGTCTCCAAAAGTTCGGAATGTCAACGACAAATCCTGACGAGCGATCCCGAGTCTTTGAAGTGCTTGGTGAATGCCTTGCGGCAAAGACGCTTCAGGCACTCAAGCTGGATATCCCAGTACTCACCACTAGCGACGTGGCATGCGTGGTCAAGGCCTTCGGCAGGGGCTACCAGCCCCTAGAGTTATCCTCGCTCGTCCTCTCCGTCGACTCGCATCGTGGAACCTGGCCGGCGGTGTTCAAGTTGCTCAATATCGTAGGCTGGGAGCTCAGCTCACTCGAGATCGCGATCAACGGTGCACCGCTTTCAGAGGATGCAGCGGCAACTATTTTGGAAGTGTGCCCGCAGCTGGAGAATCTCAATCTCCATCGTGTCGTTCTCAAGTCCAGTAACCCGTTTATTGACTGCCTACGAAGCCCTACGTCCCAGCTGCGGACTCTGCAACTGCCTCGCTTTCATGCGCCACATCAGCTACTCGCCAAGTTCCCTACTATGATATCTGCGGGTCTCGCAAGTCCACTCAAAGAGCTGCAGCTGGACTTGTCGGAACTCGTCACTGTACGTGAAGAGCTCATCGCCGATTTCACTTCTGCTCTGCGACGCAACCCGTACCTCCACACTCTGAGCCTCACGCTGGACGCCGATGCAGCAGCGGCTCTCTCCGATCCCGTCCACGACGAGTTCTACCGTCTCCACAACACAAAGTTGTACCAGCCATTGCGTCGGCGCTGCAAGCTCGCCTTCCTGAGCGTCCTCACGACCGACCACACCAGTCGCCACTTGAGCCAACTGCCGATCCACTTGGTGTTCCAGTTTGCAGCCACGACCGACCGGCGCCACCTCAACATCCGAGAGCCTGCCACAGCGTGGTAGCTGCACGGTGCCGCCTGCACCAGCGTGATTACGTGTACAGTACAGTATCAACAAGAGCTGCCGCAGTGACAAGCCTTGAATGGAAAATCCTGCTGAGTGTTGGGAGTGCTGAGGAGTACTACGTAGTATAACTGTGTGCAACGACTTTTTGTTTAGATGTTGAAGTGGTGATTTGAACTTGACTGGCTGGAGCTGAGTGCTGACAGTCCCACGTGACGTCACGCCTGACATGGTCCCCATTGGTGGATACCTCAGCAATCACTTCCTGCGATTAGCGAAAATCGCTGTGCGGACTGCAAGCTCAATCGGGCAGAAACCGGTCTGCCGCTTTCAGGCGAAGCAACAAAGATTTGCATCGCCCAGAAAGTCATCACGCAACGTGTGTGCACTTCAACGCATAACGAGTGCTATGCCATCGCCTCCTGATCCTTTCAACTTCCATGATCAGCCCGTGTGCGGGTTTGCCCGAACACTTGCGTCGCTGTGCACTGCGCAATACGGCTGATCATCAGTTCAAATACCAACCATCGTTGTCTGTTCACTCGACACACGGAGTTGGATCCATGCGTATGCTTTCGAAGCCCACATTGTCTAATTTATCAGTTCAAGCCCCCAACGATGCACTCGCCCCGTAAAACCGACAAGCTTCTTGTACAGGAGGAAGGATTCGCCAACGATTTGGCGCAGGATGGACTGCCGCAAGAAATCTGGGACGATATCGTGAAGCGCGAGTCGTTCCTGTACTACTCGCTCATCTTCCTCAACGGCTCGGTCATGTGGGCGTACTACTCGTGTCTCTCGGCGCAGAACTTCTACCAAGCGGCGTTCCCCGAGTCCGGACTCGACTTCTCGTTCCTCACCACGCTCGTGACCTCCTGGCCCATGTTCATCGGTCAGTCCATCCAGCTTGCGCTTGGTCTCGACAAGAAGATCAGCCAGCAGACCCGCGTCTTCGTTGGCTACGGTATCTACATCGTCATGGCGGTGCTCATCATGGTCTTCAGCGCGATCGACTTTGCCGATCAGAAGACTGGCGCGACTCTCGTGCTGGTGTGCTTTGCATTAATTGGAGCCGCCAACTCACTTGCCGAGGCGACGTACTACGCGCTGGCAGCGTTGTTTCCCGTGGAGAAGTTCACGAACGCCGTCCAGGTCGGTAACGTATCGGCTGGGATCCTGAACATCACGATCCAGACGCTGCTACGTCTTGCCATCGGCGGCACAAAGCAAACTGGCGACTCCACGGACACCAGCTTTTACCTCTTTTTCTCGCTGCTCGTAGTCGTGCTGGTCGCCGCTGTCATTCTGTACCGCCACGTTGTCAAGTTTCCATGCGTCAAGTACCTGATCGAGCGCAACGAAGCTTCCACTCGGGCCGAGGGACTCGACACGCAGTCGATCGGAGACACGCTGGCCAACATCACTCGTATCTTCAAGATCATTTGGCTGCCAGCGATCACGCAGTTCCTCGTGCTCTTCGTGTCGCTTGTCACAATCCCGGGCTTTGGATGCACTGCTGCCCGCAACGTTGCCGTGCCAGGGTCCTCAGACGACGCGTACCCAATGGTCTCACTGTGGTACTGCTCACCAGGAATTATCGGCAGCTACAATCTCGGCGACTTCATCGGCCGCGTCTTCTGCGGTGTCCTCGCGTACAAGATCTTCACGATGAAGCTGTCTTCCGGACTGAGCATTGTGCGCTTTGTTTTCATCCCACTGCTTCTCATGGGAGTCACAGGCACGTCGCTGTACTCGTTCGGACGTGGTGATCTTGGCGCGCTTGTGTACAATGCGATCATGAACTTCGTGATCGGCATCTCCAACGGATTGCTCTGCACCGTCACGATGGGAGTGGCGCCGCGTCTGCTCAAGCCGGAGGACCGTGAGACGGGTGGAGCGCTCATGGTCTGGTGGCTTTTCCTTGGTATTGCTGGAGGCTCGACATCAGCGATCAGCACTGGTTCGGCCTTTAGCCGGACCTGATTCGTTCTGGACTTGTGAATTGGTGGTGCCTAGTGAACATACTTCATCAATACAAACCATTCATCATCCCATTTCACCTTCGTATCTTGACGGAATCGTGCACATGCTCAGCGTGTGACGCTATAATGGTGGCGCCAATACAGTAGACCCCAGAGCCTACGTCGACTAGGATGACTCGAATCTACACGTCACACTACGTCTCGGGGGCATTTTCCCGTCGAGCGAAACGGTGATCGTATCGGTTGGGAACGGAATCGATTGGCCCACGGTCGGCTTGATCGCATCCTGCAATACGACTGTGCCTTCATGCAGCGTTCTACAGCAAACGCAGAAGTTAGATCTGCCATGGCGAGCAATATACGAACACCGACAGACTCACTTGACTGATCCCAGAAGCCGACTCGGACGCTTTACCTGGACCGCCAGTCGGCACTTTTGAAGCATCTCCACGGACGTGACACTCGACAGTCTGAACTCAGTTGACTGGTCCCAGGTCGGCTCTGTTGCTGGGTCATCGTGCTGCGGGGTCTTTCCTCCCTCAATTGGGGTCTGTCGCTCGCTGTAGAAGAGCTGCCACTCGCAAAAGCTCTGTCGCCAGTCCCAGGAATCCAAACCCTTGACGCCAAACACTCGAAAGACGACTTGCTGCTTCACTGGTAATGATGACGTCGCATATGGTGCGGGGAAGAGCTGAGCGTCTGGATCACAGATCTCCATCAATCCTCTGAGCTGCAGGATTTCGTGACGATGAGCCCACACGAAATGCCCTTCATCCACTGTCGCTGCACATTCGAGGTTACAAATGGTAGTGATCTGGAGCTCGTCAAATGAAGAGTCGTGCAGCTTGAGCAGATCCCTCAGCATCTGCATTGCGACGCCCGGTGGTAGTTTTTCGCCACTTGATTCGTAGACACCAGAGGCTCCGATATCGATGGCATCGATCAGGTTGTGCACTTGCTTGGCTCGTTCAACGTGTTTGGTGAGGGAGGTCTGAGCGAGATCGAAGACTTTTTGTAACAGCGGCTGGGAGAGCAGTTTGGGAACGACGTTCGAGCAGACGGAGAGGCCATTCTGAACAATACAATAGATGTTGGTCCGAATCATACAGACACAATAGGAATAAGCTGCACGCACCTGGAGCCATGAGCCGTACTGAACGAGAAACGAAGCAGGAACGTCGATCTCGATGGGTACGTGGAAGCAGATCCCTGACAGATCACTGAGCATCTTGACAACGATCTTGGCTTGGTGCTTGAGGTAGTCGCACGTCCACAGTGCTGGCATCCTTCGTCGCTTATCGCCAGTCACAACCAAGTGACGCAGCACGTCCACCTTGTTCACCGTTTGTCGCACGAGTTCTCGTGTACGAAGGCGCTGCAAAATCTCTGGACTTCTCCAGGCTTTCTCAATGAACCAGCTAAACTCGGTCGGCACCCATGGCACCACCTCACGAACTCGAGCGTCATCACGGCCGAGTTTCAGTGCGTCCTCAAAGGCTTTCGTGGCTTCGCTCACCCGGTAGCGCATCTCGTTGTGGTTCTCACTCACCACAAGGAACCGAGACACTGTGAGCCCCGTGTATCGATCCAATACTGTCTCCATCGCTATCACGTAGAAACGGAGATACCGCCAAGCTGTCACCTCGTCCTCCGCAGCGACTTCGAGGCGGATCGCGTCGTATTGGAGTGTCTCGCCCTGTCGAATCTCGAGGCGTGACGCAAACTCTCCTTCGACAGTGGATTCGATACAACTGTGCCACGCAGCTGACCGGTGGAGAAGCGGGGTATGGCTTTCGACTGCGAGCTGTTCGAAGATGAGCTCAGATATTTCCGCAGGGACCTCGTACTCCCACGTCAAGTAAACTGACGGCGTGACACCTCGTCTTTGGATCGAGGACTTCTGCTGAAGGAGTGGTAGCGGGTGCAACGCTTCTTGCTGTGATTTCCAGTAGGTCGGCACGACGAGGTCGGAGTCCCAGTCGAGTGGGTGATTGTCGGCAGAGTAGGCGACTTGGAAGTACTGAAGCAACGACTTGAAGGCGTACAATAGCTCGCGATCCATGTGTCTCCACAGGTGGCACTTGATCAACAGTGCATGCGGCACGAGTCCATCCTCGCTGATTGTAGTCGCTGGGTACCTTGTCGAAGAAGTTTCAACTCGTTCGTGGTTTACCACTTCGCGGATAATGTCCATGACGAGAACAGGATCGAGGATCACCATGTCTTGCAGAGGTCCGGCACCACTATGTTCGTACCACAATATCTCGCCGAGATCATGTAACGTTCGGAGAACAGCCAGACAAGAGTCAGTGTCCATGCCGCTGACTTGTCGCAGAAGTAGCTTGCACAATGCATGCACAGGCATGACCACGCTCTCGATACGCTCCTTGCCATCAAGACGCTCGGCAGCGGCATCGCGCTTGGCTTCGATTGCTTGGAGAGCACGTACGTACAGTGACGGCATGGGGAACGCGCTTGGACTGCGACAGATCACTTCCTCCAACTCTTGCCGTGCATTCTCGACGTCGTCTTCAGTTGAGCTGCTGACGACGAGCCAACGAGCCGTGATGAGCTTCGCAATCTGCTCCTTCAACTGGTTGGGGCGACCCATGCTACCGGTGCTTCGTCGGCTTGCGTCAACCTCTCGCTCCAACTCTCGTACCCACGTCCGAAGGCGAAGCTGAAGATCGCGCTGGATCTCGTCAACAAGTTTGCTATCTTGCCTCAGCTGGTCCGATTTTGTGCCGACAAATACAATCTCTGCCTCAGGCTGACGAGCGTAAATCAGGCGTAGCCACTTGAAAACACTGCGTTCAACGAAGCGGCTGAGTGTCGCTTCATGTTGACGTTCGCACGACGGCAGACCTTGCTCTGCTTTTTTTATCTCCTTGGCGTAGGCGTCCAAGTCAACGCAAACAAAGTACAGCGTCTGTCTTGAGAAGAACAGCGCGTGCGTGACACGGTACACGTCTTGGCCGGCGAAATCCCAGAATGTCACGTCATGGCACCGGACCGAAGTCTCGCTTTCTTCAACAAACGAGTAAGTGGCGAGCTCGATGCCGACCGTGCGGTCTCCTTCTGACACTAGCTGGGGTTGTGATGCGAGAAGCGACCGGATTAAGCTTGTTTTGCCCGACTTCGTTGGCCCCGCCACGCAGATCTTTCGTCGATATTGAAGCTCACCGTCACTTGTCGCATCCATAGCTGCCAAGTATGTTGCCACAGCTCGCTCGCCACGCCACAAAATTTCAACTGAAACTTCACGAAAGCACTCCTTCTCCTCGGTGACGTGTCGTTCCTTGCCCCAGTGGAGCACACACGTGCGCACACTACGTCTCACTGCCAGCGCATGTTGTACCACGGTTTCGATCAATGCAGGGTCTTCTTGCTGGCTGAATCCTTCCGCGCTGGAGTTGCTCAGGTTGCCACTGCTCATAGATGATTCGTTGGACCACTCGCGACTGAACAGCGTGTCCTCTAGTGTGTCCTCTTGCGAGCCTGGCCATGCAATCAACTCGTTCTCACATTCTTCACTCCACGTTGCGCCGTGTTCGCAAAGGATACGCGCAGTGGTGTACATCGCGGCAAGCTCTTCCTCCCCAACACAGACACCATCCGCCAACAGCGCCACAGCAAGAATTGTCGAATCGAGTTTTGCGCCGGCGTCAAGAAGAACGCGAACCATAGCCGGATCCCAATTGCGGCAAGCAATGCCAATGGGTTGGTCGCCGTCGTCATTTCTGGTTGCGACTGATGCACTGGCACCATTCTCGAGCAGCAGCTTCACGGACTCAAGGTCGCCCAGCTCGCACGCTGCATGAAGTGCTGTGTTGCCTCGCTACATAATACGATATCATGGGTGAGTGAGATGAAGCCAGTCATGCAGTCGCGAACACTTACGCTGTTCACCGCGCTTATATCAACTTTCACCGCGCACAGGTACGAGATCAGCTTCAAGTTGACCACACTGGGTGGCACATGTTGCCGGATCGCCACATGCAACAGTGAGTTCCCCTTCTCATCATAGACTCTTGGATTCAAACCGTTGGCGACCAGGTACGCGATGAGATCCATGTCGTGGTTCCTGACAGCTAGAAAGAGCAACGCGTCTGCATCTTTCTCCAGCTCGAAGCCATGGCTGATCAAGAAGTCGACCATGCGCTTGCTTCCACACGAGACTGCGATCTTCATCAGCGAATTTCCCTCCTGTGAGCAGAATACGATGGGTCTGTTAGATAGACTTCGAACCAAGCACACGGAGCATCAAGCAGATCAGACCTTATCAATACCATCCAGCGTCAGTCCGTGGCGGAGAAGGTAGTCGGTCACCAGCCAGTGGGAGCGCTTCACAGCTTTGGGGAGTAGTGCAGGACCGACCTGAGAAAGCGGTGTTGTTATTACTCACCATCCCCACAATAGCCGCTGTCATGAGATGCACGTACCGCATTGACCGCCAATAAATCGATGCCTTTGTCCACTAGCAGAGTCAGGATCTTCATATTTCCTTGTCGAACAGCATGATGGAGTGGCGTCTTCCCTTTCTACTCAAACACAGCGCGTCAGATCCTTATCACAGTAACGCTGGACCGATCACGTACCTTGTCCGCACCACCAAGCATCACACCGAGGCCCAATAGGTACTCCACGACGTCGTAGTTGTCTTCAATTACTGCAAGATGCAGCAACGAACGGCCCAGCTGCAGGAAAAACCCGGTGTGAGACATTGACCACTTGAAATGCCAGCGTAGTTCATACTCTGTCAATTGCGTGGATATCCATGCCACAGCCGACCAGGTACTTGACTACTTGCAGGTCTCCTCGCTGCGCGGCGGCGTGCAAGAGTGAATAGTGCCCCTAAATGAGAACAAAACCCCCAAAGTCAATTCAAGCGATGATGTAGGCTTTAGCCAGGTCGACTTACGGAATCGGAGTCGTTCACATTCCGCCCAAGGCTTTTCCGGAAGAGAGTGTCTTCGTCCAAGTCGAACTCGTCGGCGTCCATCACAGCGAAGGCTCTGCCCTTCTCGCAGCATGACTGTCGTCAGTCCATGCCTGTCGTTTTCCGTTGGATAACAGAAGATCGTACCTGGTCGGCGGCTTTGAGATCTAACCCCTTGGCCACCAGATACTTGATAACTGGTAAACTCGCGTGCGCTATCGCCAGGCGGAGGAGAGGTTTGTCCATCTGCAAAAATGATGCACGCCAAGTGAGCGATATACTTGAGAATTCACAAGCGTGCGAGACGAAATGATACATACCGAATCACACGTGCTCACGCTGAGACCATTGCTCACGAACATCTCCAGCATCTCGAGATTATCACGCCACACCGCAAGGTGGACCAGTGAATACCCGTTCTTTGTCACACCACAAAAGGATACATGAGTCACTAGTTGCCACACAGCATGGGCAGAAACCATACCTCGTCCTTCGATGCCACGACTGCAACTCCCGCGTTGATCAGATACTCGACCAGCTCTTTGTTGTTGCTTCGAACAGCCAGACGAAGAAGCACATCATCTGTCTGATGATCAGATTTGTGAGGTGCTGTCTTGCAGATATGATAGCCGCCAGATAACTCAAGATCTAGAGCCACCAACCTTGTCAACGTCGTTGATCTGGACGACCCCTTCGCTCAAGAGAAACTTGAGAATTCCCAGGTCTCCACGCTCTACCGCGCTATGGAGAAGCGTTTCGCCTCGCGTTGTCACAGTGTTGATATCCACGTGCTTGCTCAGTAAATACTCGATGACTGGGCGATTTGCTGTCTCAACAGCCACCTGCAGCAATGTCTTTCCATACTACAAAATCTCAGTCAGTCTCCACCCGCTTTCTCAGATATGATGCAGATCGTACCCGGTCGGTTGAATGCAAATTCAGCCGCAATGCCACGAGAGTCTTGATGTTTTCCAGTAGATCTCCCTCCACTGCGGCTCGAAGCAGTGCGTAACCATCCTGAGCCACACACAATGTCAGTGATTGTGTCTCAACACACCGTACCCCACTATTTTCAAACAAACCTCGTAGACGCCTTGATCGATGAAGTAGTTGAGCACCTCAAGTGACCCGTGCTTGGCAGCTAGCGCCATCATAGAGGTCCCAAACTACAATATCAACGCCGGACATCAATTAGCACCCATCGTCCTGGGCTCCTCATGCCATTAGCTGAACTGACCGCGTCTGTAGCGAAGAGACTGAAGCCGCTGCGGGCGAACAAGTCGAGCATCTCCACGTTGCCTCGCGTGATCGCAGCCGATACAAGTGGGCGCTGGTGCTTGTTCTGCGGGTCTAAGGGGAAGCCCCTGGCCACGAGAAACTCCACGACTTCCATACTGGCGTGGCGCGCAGCTAACACAAATACGTCTTCTGGACACTGGGCAAACCAGGGAATGAGTGAGGCTATTACGACTGAACCGCGAGGGAATGAACGTACGCTGTCGAATTTCTGAGCCGCGTGGCCCATTGAGGAGCGATTGGGGCACCGCACAAGCGGTGCCATGTCCACACCTTTGCCCAGTAGGTACTGAATCACAGGGAGATCACCGCGGCGCACAGCAACGTGGAGTAAGGACTCGCCGAACTGTGCATACACAACACGAGGGCTAACTTCAGATGCTTTCATGAAGATTTGTGGACGCTAAAGCGCACCTGGTCGATCGCCAAGACGTCTACAGACGCTTTCTCCACTAGATACTCGATCATCTCCATAGAGGCATGTTCCACGGCGACGTGGAGAAGCGTTCGCTGCCACTGTTGGGGAAGATTTGTCGTGAGGAAACGAGGATTTCAGCGGTAATATGAGGAGTTACTACTTCGGAATGGCCAGCGTACCTCGTCCTTGGTCTGGACGTCGCATCCCTGTGCCACGAGTGCCTTTAGATCATCCAGAGACCCGGAAACACACGCGCGATGCAGCGGATCCTGGTGATCTTCTGGCAGGCTCCCGCCCATTTTTCTTCGGTCAGAATGCTCTGTGTTGATCCAGATTCGAAAAAAGAGAACGCACAAATCTGAGGATCACACTTATTCAGATATGATCGGGATCAAACTCAGATATGCGATGCAAACGTGATTGTTGAAGTGAAGGATGGATGCCAATGGCATTGCCATGTCAGCGAGCCAACACGGACGGACACTACAGTACTGTGCGTCGTTCAGTACTTGTATATTCAGAAGGGAATGCTTGATGGATTGATTGCCCTCACGTGGCTTGTCTGATGGTCGCGGGGTGAGTTCTAATCATTCATGGGTTCTCTAGAGTCTAGAGTCTAGACTGCGG
>JAADXI010000878.1:0-13648 GCA_023337615.1 Pythium brachiatum | reverse complement strand
GACGCCAAGAACGCCGAGAGCTGTGGCCTGCGCGACGGCGACGAGTGCGAGAAGGAGAGCGAGGCGTACCGCGAGTGCCGTAGAATAGCCAAAGAGCTGCGCCAGGCCCAGCAAGCGGCAACCACGAAAAAGTAGATGCGCATAGAGGGCTGTGTGAACTCTAATAGATGCTGACCACTCCATGGCGGCCTTTCTCCATTCACTTGAGCGCGATCTCTGTGTGGCTTGTTCATCGGGCGGCTACTGGGAGGACAGCGTGATGCTTGCATTAACCTACGGTAGTGACGCAAAGAACGCGTCCAGCTTCGTGTCGTCATCGGCTGGTTCCTCAGGTGTGCTCGGATCAAACAACGCCTCGAGCTGGCGGCCGTCGAACCAGCGACCGTTCATGGCCTGGAGGCACTTGATCGCGCTGGCCAGTTCTGTGTATCGGATCATCACAGCGCCTGTCGGCAGGATGTGCACCTAGCCACACAGCAGCATAGTTAGTTCGGCGCATGAATTCCATAGAGAAGTGGTCTACGTACGTGTTCGACCGCTCCGTGTCTGGTGCACTCTGTTCGCATATCGTCTTCCAGCTCGGAGAAGAACTGTGTCGCGTCGCCCAGCGGCGCCAGTGGGTCCCACACTTTTCTCAGTATCACGGACCGCGACGGAAGACTCAATTCTTCGCTAGGCGCTTGGGATGAAGCTTCCTCACTTGTCGGCTGGACCACCAGTGTGGATGTAGCATCCAGGTGTGTATGCGTCGTGGGTTCCCGTTCTCGTCGATCTTCTTGCTGCAGAAACTCGGGACTGAAGAGTCTCTCGGGGCCACCAGTCGTGCCTTGAGTCGTCGTCTCTTGTGCCTCCTGCCGATCATGTTGCTGCCCAGGATCTGATGGTTTCAGCGCATTCGTGGGAGCATTAAACTGTGCTTCTGTTGCACTAAATAGCGTCAAACGGGGATTAGAAACCTCTCATTGTGAGCTCAGAGAGCTGAGCACGTACGTGATGAGCACGCCTGGTTTGATCTCCAAGTGGTTCAGCTATCATATCATGTACAGAAGTGAGCATACGATGAAGTAAACGGGA
Organism: Pythium brachiatum; assembly: GCA_023337615.1. Lineage (NCBI taxonomy): Eukaryota > Oomycota > Peronosporomycetes > Pythiales > Pythiaceae > Pythium > Pythium brachiatum. The sequence continues at coordinate 12,574 of JAADXI010000878.1, read as the reverse complement.
AGTGTCTTCTCTCCAAATAGCACCTTGTCCACAGCTTTGTCCATCGTGGCGTGTGAGGCAAACGTCACGAGAGCGTCCCCCTAATGAACCAAAGCCACAACGAAGCATCAGTCTCCAACCACTCACTAACAATAACAGACTCGGCTCTGCTGCGAGATCCAGACCTTGAGACCACCGCGGTCGTCTTGGTAGAACTTGATGCGCCGCACTTTGCCGATCTTTCCACACAGACCCTCTGCGCACAATACCCATGCTCAAGTTCAGCTCCAGATTGCTCGGCTAGTAGTGAGCCAACGACGTACCGAGCTGCTTACAGGCCATATACGTCGTCAATCCTGTGACGTAGACGCTCGTGTTCTTGTTCTGGCTGCTTGGTGTCGTCTTTGGCTTGAGATGCGCGTCATCAGAGCTAGATTCTGCGGTTGGTCGGCCCAAATGCTGCTTCAGGAACTGGTCGGCGGCGCGCTCCGCCTCCTTGGCATCGAGTCTATCGCGACAACGAGCACGTAACCGGGGTCAGAACGTCCGCCATTCATAGCAAAAGACTATAGGCTGTAGCATCTACTGTGTGCGGCTCGTACTCCTCAATATACGCCAAGTTACGCGCACGCGCGTCTTCGATGCGGCGGCGATGGGCATCCATTTGCTTCAAAATGGCGACAAACCTTCGAATGGTTAACTTAAACGGTACCACCTCAAACTCCAAAATGAATTGTTTGACTGTGATCCCCTTTGAAATCCTCAATTCATTGAGTTGGACTGGAATCGTGGTTAACTTATGGAGTTGTTGCCGTCATTCTTGTTTTGGAGTTGCCGCGGAAGATGGCTGGGACGGATATGGAAACACCGGCGGCGCTGCCTCTTTCTCCACGCTCCGCAGGCGACTGTGACTCAGGCATCACCAGCACCACCTCTTTATCTGCACCGCGCCCGTCCACGTGAATCGGAGCGTTCATCAGTTGCGTAGTTCGGCACGGCGAACGGTAACGTTGTGTGGAAGTCCCGGCAAGTCGCATGGTTTCTCGGTTGCCTGGTAGCGTGGTCGCTGTGCGAGACGCGAACAACTTGGCCACAGGCAGCTGGTGCAGGGGCGCATCGGTTCAATGGTGAGGACTCGGCCCATCCGCAAGCGAAGGCCAAGTCCGCAACGTGAACAGGCGAGGCGACTACCGGTACAGTGCTGAGTGAGGCTTCAACTCATCGCATTCCGCGGCGCGGCGCTGTCCAGAAGGTGGAGACATCGCCTTCCTCTGCCATGAAGCCCAGCTTTACTGAGGACAGCGTGCGTGTGTTCTACTGCACGCCGTGCGACTTCAAGCAGTACTTCGTGGTGGTCAAGACGTATCAGTATCCCCAGTCAGAACTGGGGACCGGTGGACAGCGCTACTCACTCACAACTCGTCGTCATGGTGCTCATGATGCTTGGCGAACACGTACGTGTGGCTGCGGACTTGTTGTTGTGGTTAAGGCTGACCAAGTACGTTGTTATATACTGAGTGTTTGTGCTGATGTGGTGTAGGCGACTTGGTTTTCTCCAAGCTGCAGAGCGGTCAGTGGTCGTGAGCGTTTACTCCCCACTGATACGGCTCTTGCTCGACCAGCTTCTCTTGGATGTTTTTCTGTATTGGAGCACTGCGGTGTGGCACGACGTGTCGCGCCTCCCATGGCGTGCGGTGGACCAACTGCAGAAGGTGTGTCGACGTCGAGATGATGCGAGGTTTGACATCACACGTAAACAGCCGTACACAGTCGTTTCCTGAAGCACGACTCCGACTCAAGGCAACGCAAGTCCACGGCTCATGTTAAAAGTCGCTTCGATAGGTGCGGTACACATGGCAGTGTGTGTTCCATAGTGATACTCTGCCTAACAACTCTCCGTGTTTGCACTGTAGGCGACACAAGTACTATAGCTGCTTCCACAGCTGTGTGATTCCTGCAGTTAGTGAGCGAAGCACGAGCTCTCACTCTCTCGGCTTCTCATCGTGTCTCTCCCTCTCACTTGCAGCTCCGCGTCCGCTCCACCAGTGCTCGTGGCTGCCGTGTCGTCCAAGTCGCCGTCCAAGGAGCTTCGAAAACCACCGAGCGCGACGGGCTCCACGACGATCACAACTCAAAAGCCCCGCTCCCAAGCACGCCTCCAACTCCACTGCTCACAGCAACACACGCTCCAGCGCTCGCTCCATCTACAATACAAGGCTCTCCGCTTGGTATTAGGTATGGTACGTGTCTCTATCCTTTTCTATCTATCGGATACTCTCTCTAACCATGTCCGTGCATACCGGTACAGTCTAGGCCTAGACCACGCAGTACCACAGTCTCTCGCTTCTTCTACCACGCCGACTCCAGCGAGAACACCAATGGCTTCATCCGTCACTATTGAGCCGCTGACGACGACGGCCGTGACGGTGAGGGTGACGCCGACGGCGTCGTCGCTTGTGACGCAGCGCTTGCCCCCACCGCTCCTCCACTCGCCAGCGCCGCCTCCACCTGCACGCGCAACCGTTCGCCGCACAGAAAGTTCTTGAAGATGGCGCTCCTCAAGCGAAGAAACTCGCTCTTGTTGGGCATCGGATGTGACATATACCGGAAGAACATGCGTCCCTGGGCCGGCACCGAATTGGTCTGGTACATGGAGTAAATCACAAGCACCGTGGACCGCTCGCTCTCGATACGGATCATGTCCATGGGACAGCTCATGCTCAGATCCACAAGCGCGCGCAGTAGTGCCTTCTCGTCGTCGCGTTCGAAGTCCACTTCGAAGTCCATGTCCACGTACAGCGGATTCACGACGTTCAAGTAGCCCAGCGATGAGTACACGCGCCGGCGGTCCGTGATCACGAGTCGATCCAGCATCTCGCCCAGGTTCTCGACATCGATCAGCATGCGGTGCACGGCCAAGATGATCTTGAAGCGGCAGTTCTCGAAGTTCTTGGGGAAATATTGCAGCACGCGATGGGCCTGAGCACTTGTGACAAACTTGTTGGCGATCGCCAAGTGGAACAGCAGCAGTTGGTACTTGAGATCTTTGCGCTTGTGGAGAGGAATGTAAATGGAGAAGACCTCGGCGCCGATCTCCTTGAGCAGCGCGTCCAGTGCGTCGTCGCTCAGCTCCAGTGGCCGTGCGATGTCTTCGTGGCGTACTGTCGAGACGTAGTCAAACTCGAGCATACCGGAGCTCGGCAAGTGGTCGAAGAACTCGTACGTCAAGCGGATCGCTTTGCGGTTGTAGCTGGCGTTGCGCCAGTTGAACGCTTTGCCAAACTGCGAGCTGTCGGTGCGTTTTGAGTGGAGCTCAGCAGCAAGTGAGGCTTCGTGTGCATTGAGGATCGCGAACCAGATCGCAATCTTGCGCTGTCCGCGGTCTCCGAGGTTGAGCGTCCACCGGCCCGTGGGGTTGTCGGTTGTGAACTGGATCATCGAAACGCCGAAGTTGTCAAACAGTCGCCGCTGCTCCGCAGTCGTCAAGTGCTGCTGAAGGAAACGGAAGACGCAATCACCGTCGACAAGACATGGCCACAGTCGTCCGATGATCTCGACAATGTCGATCGAGCCACGCAGCCGCTCCACAAAGACTGTCGCGAGTTCTGTGGTCATGTACAGGTCGTTGAGCGCGAGAGCCAGCAGACTCGCCATTTCGCGCGACGAGAAACCGCGCTCAATGATGCGGATCAGCGCCATGCACGACGTCTCGTTCAAATGCGGCGTCACGCGCATCGGCGGAGGCGCGAACGACGCGCTGGCTTTGAAGATACCGTGGTCTTGTGGCGGTTTCCACAGTCTGCCACTTGCTGTCTCTACGAGTCCGCCACGGTCATAATCTACCACCAAGCTGATTGTCACGGGCTTTTTCGGGACGCGGTCGTCGATGAACGCAATATCTGTGAGAGTGCAAGTTCGGTGGACCAAGGCTGCGTCAATGAGCTCACTGGCGACTGCGAAGTCGTATGGCGAGTCTCCGATACGAAGCGCAAACGGGGACAGCATCGATGGCACGAGGATGTCGAAGATCGGGTCTTTCTCGCCGTTCAATGACTCAACATCGTGGGCTGAGACGTGGAATTCACACGGCGCGCCGAGCGAGACCGTGCGCAGCAAAGCCTTGGCCCCCGTCGCGCCGATCCGGTTATCGTCAAGCCGCAGATGAAGGAGTGACCGATTTTCGCGCAGATAGAATGCAAACGCGACCGCACTTCGCCCGCCGAGATTGTTTCGAGACAGATCCAGTTCGACAAGACTCGTATTGAAGGCTAGTGCGGCTGCGAGCTGCTCGGCACCTTCATCCGAGAACCGGTTCATTGTGAGATTCAGTTTGCGGAGCATCGTATTTGTGCGAAGAGAGCGGCCGATGGCGATCGCGCCTGCGCGACAGATTTTGTTCCACGAGATGTCGAGCTCCGTGACTGAACAGGATGGCTGGGTGATCATGTCGCCCACGAGCGTCGCGCAGGTGGAGCTGATGGTGTTGTACGCCATGTTGACGATTTTCAGCGAGCGGTGGGTCTCAATGGCGCTCGTGAGCGGCCCGACCGCGTCCGAGCCTCCGATCTTGGCGTGCGACAGATCTAAATGCGTGAGCTGCGTGCAGATACCGAGAAAGCGCGCGATCTGCGTGCATCCGGCGATGCCAATGTCGTTTTGACTGAGGTTCAGAACGCGCAGATCATTGCCGCGTCGACGTGTTGTGCTGCCGCCGCTTGCTCCATTGCTTGACGGAGGACGCACTGGTGAGGAAGCAGCTTCCAGTGATTCGAGCAACTGGATGATGGACGTGTCCGTGAGGCGATTGTTACTCAAATCGAGCACGTGGATCGACTGGAAGTGCTGCAGAGACTTGGACAGCGCATCCATCTTCGCGTCCCCAAGGCCGAAATGCTGCAAGTGCAGTGCCAAGTGGTGTTTCTTCACGGCGTACTTGCCGTCCGGCGTCGGTTCCAAGTCGTCGTGTTTTGTGTGCTTTGCGTGCACTGCGCGGACAAGTTTCGCAGCTACAGCGCCGAAGGATTTCGACTTTCGTGGGAGGGGAAACAGTCGAGCCGTGGGGACTTGCACCTCGTGAATACGAGAGAATATGGGTTCAGGGAGGACCTGCTTCTTCGCGCATTCGTGATAGAACAGCGACCGTGGTGACAGCTTGCTGTAATGCCGCTCTTCATCAGAGCCCATGTCTTCGTCGTCTTCGTCGGTGTGTGGCTCATCCGAGGACTGCAGCTTGTGAAGCTCCGAGACCTGCAGCTTCTTCCATTTCGTGAAGAGATTTTGCTTGTCCGCGTAGTACTGGATCTGTCCGTCGTTCGACGTATGGCGCTGGATCTCTTTGATGATTCTACCGGCAGCAATCAATTAGCAATGAGCCTGCCGACAGTAGAAGATATATGATCAAGATCTCAACGTACTTTCGAGTGTGCGGCAAGCGTGGAATCAGCTGAGGCGTGTTGACGATGTTCGGCTGGTACAACGAAAGCCCTCGCTCCCGACCGGCTTGTTCCGATGCAAATACCATGGCCTTGCTCGTGTCAGTCAACTCGGGCGGCTTGTCGAGACGGTGCTTGGTGCCAATCGACTCCAAGAAGCCTTGCTGGCGCTTCGCTTCGAGCAGATTGAAGTCTTTCTTCTGCAGCAATCCCTCAGCAGTCTCGAGTTGCGTGTCAAAGTGCAGGCGTCTGAGCTCCATGTCGTCAGCACGCGGGTGGCCATTGTCCGGCGCCGACTGAGTCGCGTTTTGGAACCGCTTCTCCAGCTCCCACTTGACTTTGGTCGTCGCTGCCATGACCGCATCCACCTCAGCTGGAGTCGGCATCGAACAAGTCGAGGGCGCTGATGGCGCGTCGCGTGCGGCACCAGAGTGGAAGGAAGTATGCAGACGGCTCGTTCTCACGTCTGCCGTCGCGGGGCGGTCCGTGTCATATAACGACTCCAAGCGAAGGCTCGGGTACATGAACTTCTCCAAGTCGCCAAGAATCACGGCTTTCCACTTGATGTCTTTCGTCTCGAACGTACCGAGTGGGCGGCGTTGTGGTTCTTCGGGAGTGGCTGCTAATCCGGTACGACCAGTGGCTGACGTACTGGAAGGCGCGGCAATCAACGACTCGCGTTCCTCCCCTTCGATCGTCGTCGCCAAGCGGATGGCGGCGTTCTTGCGCTTGCGGCCTTGGACCTTGCGGCGCTGGTTCGCTGCCATCATCTTGAGCTTGGAGGCACTTTGAATGCTAAGCGCTGGCTTGTGTTCTGATGAAAGTTCGGAAGCAATCGCTGATCCTGACGGCGGGTTGGTTGACGGCAGTGTACCATCTTCATCGTTGGTACGACGATCCGCAACATCATCCCCCTGTTCAAGAGCCTGGTTGGCGGCAGCGGCTAGTGACGCGAGAGATGGATTCGAGCGGAGCTTGCCCAAGCGGACGGAGGATACTTGGGGTTGCATCGACGGTGGATTCTCTCCACGCTTCATGATGGAAGGATGGCTATCCAGGTCGATGTTTGAGAGAGAGAGAGAGAGAGGTGACACGTCGGGCAACTTTCTCCAAATTTGGATTGACTGAGTTTGATTGATGCAGTATGATGAAGCCACACACCAGTGATGGCGAAATCGAAGAAATTCTCCATGAGGGCTGCGAAAAGTGAACGAATGCTCCGAGACCGACTGCTCTTCACATCCCAACACGCCGAGTAGGAGACCATGCGGATCGGACCTTGGCAAGCGCTACTGCTGGGCATCATCGCGGTGCTTGCCGTCACGGGAGCGATTGTGGGGATTGTGCTTTCAATGGACGGTAAGGCCTCGTCGGCAAGCACGAAGAGTGGTGGTGACACAGCAGGAGGGCATTCAGCAAAGATCGACAAGCCTAGTAGCCGTGGTGGTGTCGCGGGTGGGCTCACGACTCCGAGTGGCCTAACAATCGCGAGCGATGGCTCCAGTTCTGGAAGCGATGTTGCAGAGACGGAGATACCAGAGACTGACCCGACCAGCGAAGTGTACTCGGTCTCGGCCTTGGCGATCGGTGATTGGGGGCGCACTGTGCTGAAAGACGGCGGCTCGTGCTGCCAGCGACGCAAGACCTACACTGTGCTCGACTACAACGCGATGGAGTACACGGCCTCGCTGCTTGGGCTCGCGGCAGCACAACTACAGCCACGGCCGTCGGTGATTATTGGCCACGGCGACAACTTCTACTGGACGGGGCTGCAGAGCACGAGCGACCAAGCGTACCGCTTCATGGAGACCTTCGAGACCAAGTACGCAGACGCGGCGTTGCGTGGGATCCCGTGGATCAACGTGATGGGCAACCACGACTACGGCGGTGCGAGCTACGTGTGTTCGAGCGGCGACCTCCCAGCCAAGTGCGGCTCAACGCAGGAACTACTCACTCATCTGCAGCAGAAATTCACGCTTCAGTCCAGCTACGTGAGCCCAAACGACGACCGCTGGAAAATGCCCGACCGGTTTTTCGTCCATACGCTGGGCGACGCGACCTCCGGAATCGACGTGGAGATTTACAACACGGACACGAACGACGCCGAGTCCCACGGCGCGCGCCAGATCTGCTGCCAGTGTTTTGGCTACGCGAACGGCGACGACGACCTGTGTGAGGACGTGGACCGAGGCCACGCGTACTGTGCTGGTGGGGATACCGGTATGTATGACGCATGCATGCGGCAGCTCAAGACGTGGGCGATGGCGACCCGCGAGCAGCTCACAGAGACCGCTGCAGCGTCGAATGCGACCTGGAAGATCGTGAACACACACTACTCGCCGTACGCCCACTACGGGCCGGAGGAGACGGAGGCGTGGCGCGACCGTTTGGACGGGCTGGGCATCAATATTTTCTTTTTCGGCCACACCCACGGCGAGAAGCACGACTACTCGAAGCTGCTGAAGACGCATTTCATTGAGAACGGCGCGGGCGGCGGCATCCAGAACGAGTCGCCCAGTGGGATTCCTCCGTACGCCGCGCACGTGGAGAATGTGTGGGCGGCCGGCCACTATCCGTACGGCATCTTCTCGCTGAGACTGTCGCTTAACTGGGCGCAGGTGCAATTTCTCACATTTGACGACAAGTGGGTCATGCAGAAGGAGCTCTCGGCGACGGCAGTAGGCGGCATTGCAGTCAAGCACTGCTGGTACATTCCACGCCATGGCGGACGCGGCAGGCGGTGCGTCACAGACGCCAACGACGCTTGATGTTGAGAGTGAGAAAGGCAACTGCATTGCAGTTACTGCAACAAAGGTACAGACCAGTTCAAGGAAGAAAAATGAGGAAGAAACAAAAAATAGAATCTGACGGAGTTGAAGCGAAGGGTGAAAATATTATTTTGCATGGCCGAGTGACGAATCCACGTCCCGTGGGCACAAAATCGTTTTTGCAATGTTTCTTGTCTTCTGATTGGCTGATTTGGTGAAAATGTGAAAAATGACCCATCGGAATTTCCGATTCGGAAATCGCACACCTTGAAAAATCGAAAATTAGCTGACCAGCCGCAGATTTGGTTGAAGCCACCTGGTTGAAACTCCGCGTCGCCCCTCCCAGGCGGGTACTGTATTGAAGTAGTTTTCGCAAGCTCAAGTACCTTTGATAGTCGATATTTGTTCCCTGGCTCAGCACTGTTCCAACATCCGATCATATATAAATCCCTTCATGTTACGCTTACCTGTTTGCGTTTATAGATATAAGGATGGGTTGATAGAAATGCAGAGGTGCAAAAGAAGTGGTCTGGTCCCAGCGATCTCTGCGTGTTGATTGGGTAATTTCCACCAGCTTCTGACTCTGACCGCACAAAAACGTGAGGAGCTCGCAGAAAAAGTGGCTTGCGCTCGCAGCCAGTTGCGCCGCTCGGGAGGAGCTCCTGTGTTGCTGCGGGACGGAGATCCGTCGGGCGTGCGAGCAGCTTCCATGCGTCCACGTGGTGGCCGCAGATCTGGATTTCCCAGTCCAAGAGCCATTGAAGAAACTGCGGTCCCATTGAGATTGGAGACCCACCAGCATCCCATTCCGGAGACCGTTTAACGATATTGGAAGCGTCTCGGAACAAGCTCACTACTGCTCTTCCCATTCGCACGTACGTGCGACCATCGGCTCGTTTTATAAGCCAGTGCATACTCTCTCGCCATGATGCTCGCGCTGGAAGCTACGAGCAGCGTGCTGGACAGGAAGCTCCAGCAGCCACAACAGCAAGTGATGGACAAGCCGCAGCGGTGGGCGATGCGCCGCTGGTCGCTCCACGGCACAGCGGACACGCGCAGTAAGACAAGCAAGTCGAACGCCCCACCTCCCGCTCCACCACAGTCCACAGTGAAGACGACGCCACCGCCCCCACTACCACTGCTGGTGGACAGCGACAAGGAGAAGCGCAAGCGCAGCCGAAGCGTTGATATGTCACCACTGCAAACGAGTCTGAAGAAGGCGCCGGCGGTGCTGACTGCCAAGCTCACGCAGTGTGTGGAAGCCATGGGCCTGCGAGACGCACTCCACCGATACAAGAAGAACGGCACCGACTCAAGTGATGATCAGGACGACGCGTCCCGCCACCCGGCTCGGAAAGCCAACAGTGAGGGACACCATGTGCACTTTCCCTCAAGTCCCGCCCATTTCAAGCAAGTGTACGACCGCCCAGCGACGACGTCAGCTGAGAAGAAGGAGTGTCATTACTCCAGGGACGAGCTGCTGGACATGGTGTTGGAAGCCAAGGAGAGCCTGGCTCGCGAGCGCCGCTTCTGCAGCCAGCCAGACAACACGATCTTTGAGCAGGGCTACCTCACGCTGCCCAATGAGCTCCACTTCTTCCATCACAAGCGGTATTACTGCCTTCTCAAGGCCCGCGAGCTGCTGTGCTACTCGTCTCCAGCCCACGCGTGCAAGAACGTGAACGTCAAGTGCAAGATCCCTATCCTAAAAGTCCAGGAGTGCTCAACCATGTCAAACCAGGCGAAGATCGCCGCGTTCGGTGCCCATTTACCACCAACACTACCGCTGATGTTCTTCGTCACGAGGGCCGATGGTGAACGCGTGCTGTTTGCAGCAGAGACGCGGTGCAACAAGAAGAGCTGGGTGCACACGCTACTACGACTCACACAAGTTCAAGAAGATCTACCGCCGTGCTTGCTGCGGGACACATCCACGACGTCGTCCGCTTCAACCTGCATGTCGGAGGACGAGTCGGGCCACTCGTCCTCAGATGAGGAAGAAGATGAGAAGGAGGGGAAGAAAATGCCACACGAGACGCCAGAAGACAATGCGGACCCAGCCAGCAAGTCTTCCGTGGTGGCGGAGTGCCACGAAAGCAACAACGCGGAAGCTAGACAGCAGGATACATGCTGCTGATGAAGCTGCTTTGAAATACTGTCAAATATCTATTGAGTCACACTTCAACATGGTCGAAAATGTCCAAAATACGAATTCTCGACATCGTCCAGTGCGTCCTGATCTCCTCGGTTTTGCTTTATCGCCGATAATGACTGCCGATAATATCGGAGATTCTCTAGTCAGCTGATTTCTGATAGTCATTATGCAGAGGTTATTGGGTTCCCTCACTCGCGCAAAGATTTCTCTGTTGAAGCTTCGGCTCACACTTCCGACTCCCAGACAACCAAGAAGAAGAACAAGAGGAAGAAGATGAAGATCTTTACCATCGCCGTGCTCGCTGTGGCTGCGTATACAGCACCCGCCTCTGCTGCTGACAGCGCCGTGGCGTCGACGCACGCGCCGGTGTTTCTGCCGGACGGACTCCTGCGTGCGAACGCCGATTGCCACGCGATCCACGCGAAGGACCAGTGCGTGCAGAGCCACTGTCTGTGGTGCCGCTCGGGCGCTGTGCCGTCGGCTTGTTACACGGAGGACGAGGCCAGCCAGCTTCCCCCAGCCGTGTTCGAGTGCGACAAGAGCCGCAGCGTCAACGTCGCTGACTGGGCCATCAAGGCCGTTCCCGAGAACGTGGACGGTCTGTTTGGCCAGTGGCAGCGTGTCCACAGCAGGACGTACGCGTCGGCGATCGAGAACGAGATGCGCCGCGCGGTGTTTGAGACCAACGCGCGCATGGTCGCGGCCCACAACAGCCGCAACGACGTGTCGTTCACGATGGAGCTGAACGAGTTCGCTGATCTGACTTGGTACGACAGGATCTAAGGATCTCTCTCTGTTCAGTGCTGGATGTGACGTTGCTGACTTGTTGCGTGGTGATCGAATAGGGCGGAGTTCAAGAACTGGTACCTGGGAGCTCCTCAGAACTGCTCGGCGACGCACACCAGGTTTGTGACTCAACTCAGCTCCACCACAGTGCTATAATAGCTCTTGGATAGATACTGACGCCTTTGTACTTTTCTCCAGCACATCAAATGTCCAGTACAGCGACGACATCCCGGAAGAGAAGGACTGGCGTACTGAGGGTGCTGTCACGCCAGTCAAGAACCAGGGCAAGTGCGGGTCGTGCTGGACTTTCTCGACGACCGGATGCCTCGAGAGCCACAACATTCTCAAGAATGGCAAGACCGAGTCGCTGTCGGAGCAAAACCTCATTGACTGCGCGCAGGCTTTCGACAACCACGGCTGCAGCGGTGGTTTGCCATCGCACGCGTTCGAGTACGTGCACTACAACGGCGGTCTGGACACTGAGGCCACGTACCCGTACGAGGCCAAGGACAGTAAGTGCAAGTTCAACACGTACCACGTGGGCGTGAAGGTCGATGCGGTCGTGAACATCACGTCGCTCAACGAAGACGAGCTCAAGCAGGCCGTAGGCACCAAGGGTCCCGTGAGCATCGCGTTCCAAGTCGTGTCGGACTTCCGCTTCTATAAGTCGGGCGTGTACGAGTCCAAGAACTGCAAGTCGGGCGAGCAGGACGTGAACCACGCGGTGCTGGCCGTGGGCTACGGCACGGAGACTGGCAAGAAGCACTGGATCGTGAAGAACAGTTGGGGCGCGCAGTGGGGCATGGACGGCTACTTCCAGATCAAGCGCGACGAGAATATGTGCGGCGTGGCCGACTGCGCGTCGTACGCCATCGTCCACTGAGCGAGCAGCTACTGCTCTGCGTCCAGCGTGAGCCCAGCCAGCGACTGGAGAGATGACAAGCATTGGATGACGTAGGGCGAAGGCGTGCACGTACCGGTTGTGATGAGTCGTTTGTTTGAAGTGATCATATTCACATGCATTCCGGTTTTCTGGATCGTCACCGATGATTGGCCTACATGCGCCGCGTAATTCCCAAAACAAGGTTTAACAGGGTGATGTCTCGTTACTACACGGTATTGGTGCCGCTCCCATCCGTTTCATGTTCTGGGATCTTCACCGCAGTTTCCAAATCACGGTGACTTTTCTTCAGGAGGGATGGCATCGCTCAATTGCCTTCCAATAGCTGGCAAATCGCTCGTGAAATGGGATGTCACTCCTCCTTATAGACCGCAACCTCCGCGCCAGAAGGCGTCAGAAAAAGCTTAGACGGCCGTCCATCTGAAGCGAAGCAGTTGGCTCGACTGGGTCGCGCGCAAAACCTTCAGCAAGTCCTCGTCACTTCCAGTTAGTCGCCTCCGCACTTCCAGGAGCAACCGTACATCCGTCTATCCCTCCATTGAATATGGGCAAG
>JAADXI010000877.1:0-13653 GCA_023337615.1 Pythium brachiatum | reverse complement strand
GGAACCGGTGAGACTTGCTCTCCCACCAGTATTGGAGACCTTGAAGTTCACTTTGGCTATTTACGTAATTCAAACAAAACGCGAACCCTTTGGTTCAACTGTGAGATCCTCCTCGCCGCACATTCCGCTGGCTGGATCTGCGCGTTGTCCAGGGTACGCAATGACACGTGAGGCACCGCGTGAGCGACCACCACGAGGCAGCGATCGAGGGCGAGGCCGTGGCCGGAGCCATGGCCGTGTGTCGCCCTTCGCGTCTCACCAGTCGCAGTGGCCACGCTACGCCGGACAAGAACACAGTGGAGATAACGAGATGAAGCGCATCGTATCCAACTTTTGCTCGAGTTTGACCGGCGCAATGCGGTTAGAAGCGATTCGCGGCTTGGCAGAGCCTGGCGACTGTGATCAGGCGGACGAGGATAGCAGCACAGCGTTTCTGGATCGCCACTGGCTCGTGGTTGTGATGATCGAAGCCAGCGACAGCGATACGCCGCGCGTGGCTGGCCAGCCAGATCCATTGTGGCGTCGAATGCGCGGCAAGCTGGAAGCGATGAGTGTATTGAGTGTAGTTGCGTGCACGGAGAGCTACGCGTGGCGGCGGAATCTGGACTTTTGGAAGAGATTCATCGAAGAGCGCGACCACAAACCCACGCGAGGCTCGCTATCCAAACCGGGCAAGTTTGGGATTCGCTACACTCCACTAACTTCTGCAGTTCCTGCTCCACGTGATGACGCGCTTATGCCTCGATTCCTGTTGGATTTCTCGTTTGCAACTATCTCAACTGAGATGATTATGCTGGTGCGCCGCGTGCTTCTTGGAAGTGAGAAGACGATGCGGATCAATTTTATCAACGCGATGGCTGCGCTAGCGACGGTCCCACCACGCACACAACGTGCAATATCAATCCCAGTAGCACTTCGCTTCACGCGGTGCAAGTTTGAAGCTCGTGATGGCGTGGCCAAGTTGGTAGATTCGGTGCTCGAAGTCAATTGCTGCCGACCGACTCGACGTCGTGAGCTGGGCAAGGCGACAAGCAAGGCGTTCTACTACCAAGTCGGCGAACTGGACTTGAGTGGAGTGGAGCTGGCTGTGTCGGATCTGCGAGAGCTCAGTCGCCTCGCTGAAAACGCGGAAGGGCATAGTCATCTGCGACTAGTGCTCGACAAGACCGCGCATATTTCAACCGACAGCCTGGTACCGTTTGGCACGTTGGCCATGAGTTGGTTCCAGCCAGAGCAGCCTCTCCTTCGTCAAGACGAGCCTGAGGCAGAGACCCTGACGCCAGAGTTGAACGTGAAGGAAGCTTCAGCTGCGTCTGGTGCCATCACCGAGGTGTCATTGAACACGAGCAGTCTGCCGTCGCTCCGTGTTGTGTCTCTCTTGTCAGCGGTGGGTGCGAGTGGCAGCGCAAGCGCGAAAAAGCTGTCTCTTCGCAACGCTTTCCACTATTGTGATACGAGCCTGGCGTGGGCGTGGCTCACGTACAGTATCTGGAGTGGGGAGTCGACAAGTCAGCTTGATACCCTGGATTTGTCCAGCAATGCGCTGCAACAGAGCGACGTCGTTGCGGTCCAGAAAATTGTGACGTGTGAAGTGAGCGGCCGACTCAAGATCTTACACAACATGCTGCCTGAATCAGAGAAAGCACAGCCATCGACAGGTCCAGCCGCTCGTAAGAAAAAGTCGCGTGGTCCAACGAAGAAGACGGCATGGATTTCCAAGGTGGCCACTTCGTCGTGGGTGATCGTCCCCGCAGGCACAGCTTTGGGCCTGAACCCCCATATCACATCAAGTTTGATGCTAGGAGAAGATGTGGTGGTCCGAGTCGTGGATACAAGAGCAGATCGGATCATTGTTCTTGTTCCAGCTTATGGATTCGTGAGTGTGGCACACGCTGCTGTGACCAAGGTCGAGGTGGCAGATTCGGAAGCCGCAGGGTGTCAGCTGAAGGAACTTCGGATGAATAGGATGCTCATTGACGAAGATGACGACGCGAATGCCATCATTGGATCGCTCTTTGCGAACCTGGCCATGCCCTACCTGGTCAAGTTGGAATTGAACGGGAATCCACTCGGGTCGGCAACTCTCCGCGCAGTGGTTGCGGCTTGTCCGCAGCTCAAGACCCTCGACATGGAATCGTGCGAGCTGCAGTCAATCAACGAGCTTCTGTCAGCCTATTCGCAAAGCTCGTGTCGTATCGAGTCGCTCAACTTTGCCGAGAACCACATTTCGAGCCGGGATATTGTCGAGCTTTGTCGACTTATGGTCGATTCCGAGTCGCCGGCGTCGCAAATCCGTGGACTGGATCTCAGCTACAATCCAATTGGCCAGCAAGGGCTCCGTGCTTTAAGTGCAATGGCCCGAAAAAACTCGGTGCTCGCGCAGCTCGTGTTGGATCGGGCCCAGGATGTCGACTCCACGTTCCGTCCGACGTTCTACCAGTTCCACGACCAACCTCTGGGCTTCCAGCCACTACCAGAAGCCCACAAGAACGAACTGAGCACTCGCCTTCTCGCACTTTCAAGCAACGAAACACTGGACAGCTCCGTCATCGACCATATTTGTGAGTTTGCCGGCTCGGATGTGCGTCGCCGTGTCATTTGGAAGTGATGTGCTCAAATCTGCGACGTGTGTACACACGTCGCAGTTCCCATTTGTGTTGTAACCGTGACGTAAAAGGTTCCTAACCGTTAGTGCTGCTTCCGACCACGAATTCAAATCCTCTTACAACATGTTTTCATTGGCCAAAAAGATTGTTCGCGCGTTAACCGCACGGTTTCTTCCTCCCCCTGCGGCCAGATCCCAGATCAATCCGCCGTCCGGTCGGAACACAAAGCTCCCCATTTTCTCCGGAACTCCGGAACAAAATCGAAAGTACAGCGCGCAGCTCGCCAGGGAGAAAGTCCCGCTTAACGAACGACCATGGGAAGACCACGCGGTGTGATCTGGCAGGAGTTTACCGAGACGGAGAACGACGCCGAGACGGGCAAGGAGCGCGTCAAGTGCAAGCACTGCGAGCGCGTGGTGTCCAAGCGCGCGCACCGCCTGCAGCAACATCTCGTGGGCTGCAAGGCCTACGCGCGCGCCGTGGAGCTCAAGCTCACGACGGACGAGGCGCTGCACGCGATCACGCGGCCTAGCACCAGCCACAGCCACATCCATGCGCACAACCACAACCAATCGCTGCTCGCGCCTGGCTTGATGGCGGGTCTACCGCTGGACCCGCCGCCAGGACTGCAGATCGGAGGCGGTGAAGGCTCGGCGGGGCGCCGTCACTTGGAACCAACGACTGCCGGGCGAACGCTTGAGTCGCAGCAAGTGTACGAAGCTGTCAAGGACTACTACGGCCACCGACTCCAGCGTGGAAGTGATGCGATGTTGTCGGGACGTGGCGTAGCCACGACCCAGCACCCATTTATTGACCAGATCCTGAGCAAGGTTCCAGAAGAAGTCACGGCGAAGTACCTGGGCGTGGGGTGCCCAGTGCCGCTTGGTATTGAAGGCATGCGCGTGCTGGACTTGGGGTGTGGAAGCGGACGCGACGCGTACATTGCCTCGGCGCTGGTCGGTGCTCGTGGGTATGTGCTGGGTATCGACATCACGCCGCAGCAGATAGCGATCGCCGATCGTAACATCGAAGACTTCATGGCGCCGCTGGGCTACCGCCAGCACAACCTGCGCTTCATTGAAGGACACATGGAGTACCTGGACAAGGCTGGAATCGCTGGCCGTAGCATCGATATGGTGATCTCCAACTCGGTCTTCAACCTGTCGCCAAACAAGGAACTCGTGCTGAAAGAAGTGCTCCGCGTGCTCCGCCCTGGAGGTGAACTCCACTTCTCCGATGTGTTTGCGTCGCGTCGATTGCCAGAGTCGGTGCGTAAGCACGATGTGCTCCACAGCGAGTGTATTGGTGGAGCGCTGTACATCGAAGATTTCAAGCGCATTTGTCGCCAGCTTGGGTTTGGCGAGCCACGAGAAGTCGCGCGATCACCCCTCGAGATCAAGAACACGGGCTACGCGGACATGGTCGGTCTTGCCAAGTTCTACAGCATCACATACCGATGCTTCAAGGTGCCTCACGTGGAGAGTGGACTCGCTGAAGAGGACTACGGCCACGTTGCCACCTACTTGGGTACGATCCCAGGTCTGCCGCACGGCTACAACCTCGATGCGAACTACTTTTTCGAGAGCTTGCGTCCTGTGCGTGTTGGTGGCAACACAGCGGCGGTGCTCAAGCACTCGTGGCTCAAGAAGTACTTCAACGTCCACGGTGATTGGAGTGTGCACTTTGGTCGCTTCGAGGACCAGGCCGTGTCTGCTGTGTTCGGTAGCGCGGTAGCGAACGCGGTCTCCGACAAGCCTCAGCGAGCGAATGCTGCGTTCGCGCCCCAGGACGCGGTGGCGCACCAGTCTGATGACCTGAACGGAGCTGATAGTGGTATCTTTTGAGTATTTTGACTGGCGAGAGTCGAGCGCATGCATAATGGAAAACGTTTTTGGTGTTAACTGACGTGTGAGGTCTCGTACCGATTTACGCCAGCGGAGCAAGATCCACGAGCGTGTCATCGTCGCCGAACTGCTGCGAGAATTCGTGGAAGCCACCACGCAGCACCTTGACCTCAGTTTTCTTCTCACCTTCCTGGAGCTTGCGTTCAAGGTGTTGTAGGAACTGGAACGCCGCGCCAGGCCCTCGCTGTTGGCTGTGCTGGCAGTGGAACACGACTTCCGGTTCATCCTTGAGCTTCTCAACAAGAGCGTCGACCGTGGCGTCATCATCGAAGTCGGCCTTTGGCACATTCACAGCACCGCGGATGAAGCCGCCCGTCGTGCCAGTCTCCCGCACATCTATGATCACTGGGCCGTGGCCCTCGCTCTTGCGCAGCACGTCGGCCAAGTCGTTCGGCTCAATGCGAGCGATGTGAGGGTGCAGCAGTGGCGCGGCTTCCGCTGGAGCGTGGTGCTGGTGGTCGTCGCGTGGCATGGTAGTTGAACGGAGCTCTCGGGTGGTAGAGGGTAGATCTGAGAATGAAAATAACGTGAGATCCTCGTGGTGTGACTGCTGCAGTGACATTTACGAAGTACTCACTGTACGGAGTAGCAGTGCACTGCAACCATTTCCGCACCCTTGGAGAAGGAGAAGCTTCAGGTCGTCAGTCCAATGAGGTGGCTTGAAGCCATCGTGTCATTTTAGTCGACACCATCATTCCGGAGAGAGTTTCTCACAAACGTTAACGCACGTGTTCAAACTCGGTTATGATCTCATGTTATGGTATTTACTTCTGACCACAACAGTCCTCTTCCTGAAAGCCCAGAGCCGGAAATCTTTTCAACCAATCAGAACACTTTTTCTCGAGATTTCCACTTCCGGCTCTATTCCAGGTGAACTGTTTCTCAAATGTTAGGTTTGCGCCATAAAATAAGAGAGGTGACCGCTCCAGCCAACAGTCCATTTTCCCTCATCGCTTATTTTTTTGGACTCGTGAAGATGCCGAGCAGCAGCGCGTCGCAGCCGAAGCGCAAGCACCTGACGCTCCAGCAGAAGGTGCTGATCATCGAGAAGCGCGAGCGCGAGGGGCTCAAGCAGGACGAGCTGGGCCGCTGGGCGGCAGCCGAGTTCCGGCTCCCCAAGGTCCCTACCCAGCCCACGATCTCCAATATTCTCAAGCACAAGGACAAGCTGCTGGAGGCGCTGCGCCGCAACCCACGGAGCCGCGTCAAGTCAGTGCGCGATGTCACGTGCCCTGCATTTGTGGAGGCGATCGTCGCGTGGATCCACGCGCAGGACTGCCAGGTCACGCGGCGCAGTATCTTGGAGTTTGCAGTCGAGAAGAAGCGCGCGTTCCCGGCCGCGAGTGAGCTGCTGTTGTCGGAAGGATGGCTGTCGAGGATCCTGGCCAGGTATGGCATTCGTCTGAACAACGAAGATGGCAGTGTGTACTCTGAAGAGGAAGAGGAGGACGAGGAGGAGGAGGAGGGAGCGGAGGAGGAAGAGGAGATGGGGGAGGAAGAAGAAGAGGAGGGAGAGGAGGACCAGGAGATGGAGGAGCCAGACAGGGGAGCTCGAGAAGAGCGAACGCTGCTGCCGAAACGACAGGTCGGTACGTCAGCGAGGACGAAGGATGCAGCCAAACGGCTGAAGCAACGTCAGTCACTGGCGACACTACGGTCTGCTGTACAAGTTAGTTACCGAGCGGAGCCTGACAACGATGCAAAGGAGATCTACGGCCACGTGCGAGAGTACTACAGCAACGCGCTCAAGACTTCCAGTGATCTCAAGACCAATGCGAACGACTTTTCGAGCCAAGACTCGCCCCATGCGAGCATCCGTGCGATCGTGGAGTTGGTACCGGAACAGGCCAAGGCCAAGAACTTTGGTTGTGGCATGCCTATCCCGTTGGGGATCGATGGACTGAAGGTACTCGATCTTGGCTGTGGAAGTGGACGCGATGCATGTGTGCTGTCCGCGCTCGTTGGCTTGCATGGGAAGGTCACGGGCGTTGATATGCTACCACAACAGGTAGACGATGCACGCTACTACGCACGTTTGTTCACTGAACGGCTCAGCCACGAACGCGGGTTACTCAACTTTGTGGAAGGATACATCGAGCATCTCGACCAGATCCCAGGCATCGGCTCTGGCTGCGTTGACCTCGCGATCGCCAACTTTGCGATCAGTCTCTCGCCAGACAAGGAGCGTGCCTTACGACAAGTGTATCGAGCCTTACGCACCGGTGGTGAGTTCCAGTTCTCCGACATTTACGCGACGCGGCGGCTGCCTGATAGTGTGCGGATCGATGAGATTCTCCACAACGAAGGGCTCGGTGGCGCGTTTTACATCGATGACTTCACCGCCTTGTGTCGAGAGATTGGCTTTGGCCAGCCCCGCCAGGTCAGCGTGGCTCCGATCACGATCAAAGACGAACAACTCGCTGCTCAGGTTGGGAATACCCAGTTCTACAGCATCACGTTCCGGTGTTTCAAGGTGCCCGACATGGAACTACGGGAGACTGAGGAAGATTACGGCCACGTCGCCAAGTACCTCGGCACGATCCCAGGAATGTCGTCGGCGTACGAGCTGGATGCGACTCACCGCTTTGAAACGCGTCGGCCAGTTCGTGTTGGTGGAAACACGGCTGCGATTCTCAAACACTCGTGGCTGGCCAAGTACTTCCAAGTCGACGGCGATTGGTCCGAGCATTTCGGCCGCTTCACCACAAGCGAAGCTAACCACAGTGACAAGACAAGCCACGCGGAGCTGTGTCTTCTCTAAGGTTTGTTCGAAAATTCAAGAATGCATTCAACTATGTTCTTCCTTCAAAGGCGATAACGGTGGTGGGCTCACGACCAGTAGATCCCCGCCTTCTTGATGCGCTCGACTAGTTGCGCGGGCAGCAGTTCGCGTGGCACCAAGCGCGTAGTATCAAACGTACACGACAGCTCAAAGTCATACACGTACGCGACCCACATCCAGTAGTTGGGGTTGCCAACTGTGTCTCCTCCCAAGGAAAACTCCGCGACGAGGGTTGCATCTTTATGCTTGGGGTGCTTGGTGATGTCGACCGACTTGAGCAACGCTGCGAACTCCTTCACGAGCACAGTGTCTTCATAGTCGATGTCTTTGTCCAGTACTTGTTGGAAGCCACGCACGGTGAACGACTCATCAATGTCCCAGTCGTTCCAGCCACGCGGCTCGCTCTCGGACACTGTTGGGCTGACGACAACGCGATGGATATCACTCGATTTGCTCAGCTGTGACTTGAGGGCTTTCTGGAGACTGCTGTCTTCAACGGCTTTGATAAACCGACGGTAGAACAACTCGAGCCGACGCTTGTCAGCGCTGAACGGCTCAAGAGCTGCTCGCTCAGCAGCCAACGCTTGCTTAAGGCTCCACAACTCAAGGAACGGGTTGAAGAGACCCAGCCCACCCAAGTCCAGCGGCCAGTAGATCCAACCGGCGGGAAGCGAGCTGTTCGTCGCCGAGCTAATCGCTGCAAACGAAGGCTGGTTGGTTGCGATCTTGGCTCGCACAGCTTCGAGCACGTCGCCGTTCGTCGCTAAAAACACGATACTATGGACGTGCTTGATCTGTTCGACCATGTTATCGACGTGGCGAGCACCAAACACAGCCGAGACGTCGCCGAAGTTGCGCAGAAAGAAGCGCATGTACTTGTTGTAGATCGTCACCCAGCGCAGCACAGAGATCGTCTTGCCCAGCTTCTGCGCGAGCTCCATCGCAAACCATTCGACCTTGTCGTCACAGATCTTCACGGACGCGTCAGGCTGGAGCTGGAGAAGTCCCCATTTAATGGGCTGCTGCGGCAATGGCTCCGGTCCAAAGCTATGTCCGGCATCATCATCAGTGGCGTGAGAAGGCCACACGCAGACCGAGCCGCTCTTCTCTTTGTTGAACCGCAGTCCGAACGCTGTCGCGACGCTGTTGATCTCGTTCCACGCGGCCACAGCAGTCGAAGACTCGCGTGTGAAGTAGCAGATATCGTCGTGCGTGCGGTACAAGAACACACCGCTGCTGGCCATCACTGCGTAGTCCATCACGAACAACAGCAGCTCCGAGTAGAAGCGCGCACTCTTGCGGCTGACAGGAACGCCCTTGGCCATCATTTGCGGTTCTGCAAAGCCCGGGAACACTAACGGCATCTTGAGATGCGTCTCAAAGACCTTGAGCATCACGGGAGTGACGCCAAGGAACTCCATGATCCCCAGCACGACTTCGTGGCTCACCGACGGACCGAAGAACTCCACGTCGGTCACAACAGCGACCATCGAACGTCGTGGACCTTCCTCATCTTCCAGTGTATGCAGCAAGTGCGCTTCTGTGCAGATCAGCCGAAGAATGTCTTGCTTGCCCATGGGCTTCTCACTGGCGTCGCTGGTTTCGTCGTAGGTATCAGCGTCTTTGATCTCATCGGGAAGCGCACTGAACATCATGCGATCGCAGATCTCGATCCGCTTCTCAGCAACTGATCCTTTCTGGTGGTGAGCTCGTCGTGACAAGTCGACAGCCTTGAGCAGCCTGGACAGTGCCATCTTCATGAAGATCGACCACTTGACGCCAATGTACTGGAACAGCAAGAACGTCACGGCATCTTCTTCGATCAACGACCGGTACCGGCCATTGATCGCACGCTTCACGACGACTGGGACGCCTTTGCTGGGCCATGCAAACTCCGTCAAGTTGCTGAGCTTAATGGTGAGCACGTGCCGGAGCTCCTCCTGGATGCTTGGGTTCTCCTTGGCCCCCTCTAAGAGTCTCACAATGGACGACGATAGCTGGTCCTTGTCCATGAGCAGCACGGTGGCCAGTGACGCGATATCAGAGCACGAGATCGGCTCCAGTCGAAACCAGCTGCAGTAGTCCTTGACGCCGTCGCGTGCGTCTCGTATAGCCTCCTCGATACTAGTATCCTCCCATGCATCGTCCGAGTGGTGCTCCCGTCGCTGGAAGACTTTGTGCTCCAAGTACTCACAAACTTCACGGCGCTGCTTACCACACGGAGTGAAGAAGTACTCTTCGAGTCGTTTCTGGGCTTGGACACGCTCCTCATCCAGCGAAACACGGGCACTGGACTGCTCCATCTCCCATTCCCCGTCAGTTGAAGTGCCGACGTCAGCTTCCGCTTGGTTGGTCTCGTTCTCGAGCGTCTCCATCAGCAGATCCCCCAGTAACTTGTTGTGGCGCCACTGCGCTCGACGGTACTGCATCTCGCGCTCAATCTCATCCGATCGATGGTCGAGAAGACTGTTCACTGTCGTTGGCGCGATCTCGCCCAACGCCAGCAAGTCCGGGATGGTATCCAAGTCCGAGTGCAGGTCTTCTTTCAAGATCTGCAGGCCACGCACACCATCGTGCAGCGTATGGAGACGCTCCACGGCAGAGCCACTAGTGGCGTTGAGCTTGGTCTCCACGGCTGCGTAGTGCTTCATGAGCTTGTCTTCATGGCGGCGCAGTTCCTGGATCTTGATCTCCGTCGTCGCGCGAAGCACGTCCTTGTCACCCATTGTAACCAGTCGAAGGCAAATTGGCGAATGACTGCAGTGTGGAAGAGGTCGGCATGCCCCTCGCGACGAGCTTCTCGATTCTTCCATGTCATTGCCATAGAAGAATCGAGAAGCTGGTCGCCACAAACTATCCACCCAACCGTGGGTGCAAGATACTTTTGGGTGCACGTCTTCAACTCGCCCGTGAGTGCTGCTCACTCCAAAACAAGGTGAAATAGTACGAAACAACGGCATAACCACGTGGTGTACATGTCCTCCTTTCCAATACACGGTACAAACAACCACATTCACGCTAAAATGTATGCAATAGGTACAGCCACTCTCCTCTTCTGTGAAAATAGCCTCAGCAGCAACTCTTCTTCGTCGTGCAGCAGCCTTCACCTGCACTGCTCGTGACAGCAACCTCAGGGCTGGGCTTCTTCCCCACTGCGATCGCTGCATGGTTCTGCTGGATAGAGAGCTCTGCTAGCTTGTCCTCGATGCCTTTGGCGTCGAATGGGCCAAGGTGGGTCGTCCAATCGCCTTCCACCGTGAAGTACTTGCGAAGCCACGAGTGCTTGAGGATCGCTGCCGTGTTCCCTCCCACGCGTACTGGAGCGTGCGATTCAAAGGCATGGGCTGCGTCCAAGTCGTACGCGTGTGGATGTCCTGGAATTGTGCCAAGATAGACGGCAGTGTGGCCGTAGTCCTCTTCACGTTCACGCGTTTCCATCTGGGGCACCTTGAAGCAGCGGAACGTGATACTGTAGAACTTGGCTGGCCCCACCATCGCTGCTAGCTGCTCGTCCTCAATCGCAATCGGTGCCACCGTCAGTACCCTAGGCTCTCCAAACCCCACTTCACGACACAATGCCTTGAAGTCTTCCACGTACAACGCCCCACCGATACATTCCCCACGCAGCACGTCGTGGTCCTTCACGTGCTCGGGCAGACGCCGCGTCGCGTACACATCAGAGAAGTAAAACTCCCCTCCCGAGCGAAGCACACGGAATACTTCACGCAGTACTCGTTCTTTGTCAGGTGTCAAGTTGATCACGCAGTTGGAGATCACCAAGTCTTTTGACTCGCTGGCGATGCCGGCCTGGTCCAGGTTCTCGATCGTTCCTTCTACGAAGCTCAGATTGGGTTTGTTGTACTCGAGTCGTTCCGTGAAGGCATCCACGTGGCGCCTCGCGACAGCCAATAGCTCTGGCGTCATGTCGACTCCTGTTGCGGAGCCTTCCGGCCCGACAAGCGCCGACACAATGTACGAGTCTCGGCCACTGCCGCTGCCCAGATCGAGAACGTGGAGACCATCTATGCCGAACGGGATCGGAGTGCCACAGCCGTAGTACTTCGCTAGTACTTCGCTTGGTATTTTCGTCAGGATGCTTGCGATGATCGGATGTGGCGGCGTGAGTGTGCAACACGCCGAGGTCTTGAGATCACTGGTCTGCTGCAGCTCCGTTCCATAGTACTGCTGCACACTCTGGTGGACGCGCGAGGCCTCCGCGTCAGCCATTACGACGCACTTCGTTGTGGACGGAGGGATCCAGATTCTGTTGTGGCTGCTTTCTCACTCTCTGAAAGATCTGCCAGTTGATGCCTGGTCGCAATGTTATGTGAGACTGTGAAGAGAGAAACTATTGGTCGAAATGGAAGACGGACAACTTCAAATTGAGCCAACTACGGTAGTCGACTCAGCCTTCATTCACGGCAAATTCTCGCTCTGGATGCTCATATCTCGAAGCAGTTTCACGATCTCGCTATAGCGTTTGGCTTCAGCAACAGCTTCAGCCGTCGTGCCGCTCTTGGTGCTGATGGTGGGGTCTGCGCCTGCTTTGAGCAGCATTTTCACCACGCCTACGTGGCCGTGGGCAGCCGCAACGATTAGTGCTGAGGCGCCGTTGCAATCGACGATATTCAGGTCGGCGTTGAATTCCAGCAGCTTCTCGACCACGCGAGCATTGCCGAATCGTGCGGCTAATGCCAGCGGTGTTCTCCCTTCGTCCGTCACGTGGTTTATCGCGGCGCCACCATTCAGCAGCTTGGCGACCGTCCTCGAATGACCCTTCTGAGCTGCGAACCCAAGGGCTGTGTGCTCCTCCGTGCCCGTGCGATCGACATCAGCACCTGCAGCGAGTAGCATCTCCACGATCTCAACGTAGTCTTTCTCCGATGCCAGGATCAACGGAGACGCCCTCGTGGATGATACGTGATTGGGGGACGCCTTGGCAGCGAGAAGCAGTTCTACGACATGCGTGTGGCCCATCGCTGACGCCGTGAGAAGCGCCGAACAATCGTATGCGTTGCCGAGTGAAACGTCTGCGCCTGCTTCAATCAATCGCTGGACGGCATCCACGTGGCCTTGTTGGCTTGCTATCATCAGCGCGGTCCGTCCCTCGTTGTTCTTCTGGTCGACGTGTGATCCAGCTCGAAGCAAGATGTCTACCACTGCGGCGTTCCCGTGGTCAGAAACGTAATGCAGCGGAGTATTTCCCTGTTGATCCACCGTACGAACATCCGCGCCAAACTCGACCAACTTCTGGATCATGTCCGAGTTGCAAGCCTCCAACGCAATCACCATGACCGTGATTCCGTCCTGGTTCGTGTAGTTGACATTTGCACCCGCTCGAAGCAGGAGCTCAACCATCTCGACGTGGCCGTGAAGCACAGGAAGCACGAGCGCCGTGCAGCCGTCTTCACTCGTGGCGTCGATCGCTGCCTTCGCTGCAATCAGCTTCTCAGCGACAGCGATGTGGTTGTTCGCAGCCGCGTAGATCAGCGGCGTCATCTTGTTGGAGCCTGCGTGGTTCACATCCGCGCCAGCGGCTACGAGGATCTGGACGATCCCGCTGTGGCCCGTTGCGGCTGCCGCTATCAGTGGTGACTCGCTCTCCTGATCCACGTGGTTGGCATCGGCACCAGCACGAATTAATTCTTCAGCGATTGTATCATGTCCATTGATCGACGCGTGCATGAGCGCAGAGCTCCCGTCCGGGCCGGTCGAATTGACGTCAACCCCGGCAAGAAGGAGCTTGGACACGACACTAGTATGGCCATTGATACATGCGATCACCAACGCCGTCGTTCCAGCCCGCGTCACGTGGCTAGTGTTCGCTCCAGCATCGATGAGCTTCTGAACAATCTTCTCATTGCCTTGCGCTGCAGCCAGCGTCAGTGCGGACTCGCCTTGGTCATCGATGTGGTTGAGATCCGCGCCTGCTTTCACAAGAGCGTCGACGACGACTTCATGGCCTCTAACGATTGCTGCGCGAAGTGCTGTGTAGTCTCGTTCGCGGCACGCGTTCACTTCAGCACCAGCAACCAGAAGCTGCTGAACAACAGTGACATGGCCTTGCAGAGCCGCACACATTAGCGGCGTGAGCCTCACTGGGTCGTTGTTGTTCACGTCGGCACCGCCCTTGAGAAAGAGATTGACGGCATCCTCGTCGCCGTTCAGTGCGGCGAGTTGAAACGCCAATTCCAGACCCTGTGTGCCTTGACCAAGAGATTTGCTGTCAGCTTCGGCGCCACAGCTTAGTAGCATCTCCACAGTCTTGCAGGAGCCCACGGTCAACGCATAAACTAGCGGGCAGCCGTGCTGGTTATGGACGGCGTTGACGTCAGCGCCTTCTTCCACCCAATGTTCTACT
>JAADXI010000876.1:0-13654 GCA_023337615.1 Pythium brachiatum | reverse complement strand
CCCCCCCCCCCCCCCCCCCCCCCCCCCCCCCCCCCCCCCCCCCCCCCCCCCCCCCCCCCCCCCCCCCCCCCCCCCCGGGTGATTAAGCAGCGCCGTGCCTCCGTTCGAACGCCAGTCGTCGACGTACTGTAGATCGGAATGGGCATCCGACGGCTTCCAGCATCGGCGTCGCCATCGCGATCAGCACGGTCGAGCTCGAGCAGCTTCGTCCCGCAGAGTAAATGGTCGCTCCAGCTCTCCCAGTCGGCGGCGTTCAAGCGCCAGGATTCGAACGCGCCGACGATCTTCTCAGATGCGGACGGAGCTGATGATGGCGCATTCAGTGGCTGGGTGTACGTGGCGCAATTGCCGCACAAGAAGCGCAAGGACGGCAAGAAGACGAGGAGGATGGAGAAGAAGATCGACTTCCAGCTCCGGTACTGTCGACTGGATGAGATTGTGTGCGCGATCTTTGTGTCGGAACGAGATGCGTGCGTCGGCCAGGAGCTCAGCCAGCACGTCGTGATCCGCGTCGAGTGTGTACCTGAACGCAACAAGACGTTTCTGATCACAGACTATGAAGACCGACAGCTTTTGCTCCACACGACAATGGAAAACGACTTTGACGAGTGGCTCGATGCGTTTTCGTGTGCGATTCGATCCACACAGGTCGCGAAAACAACCTCAGGAAGACTTCGAAACCACACGCTTCCAGAAGCTCAGAGTATGTGGGCAACAGACCTGCGCATGCGATCGTTCACTGAGCCACCAAACTTCCAACGAGATCCAGAGGATATCCACGAACCGCATCGAACCACAGAGACAGTGTGGTTGTATCTGAAGAACCCGTGGTGGCGTCGCAAGTCGTACTCCCGGCGCTACTTTGTGTTGATCGGACGCACGCTGAGCTGCTTCAGCGTCAACAAGGAAGGCCAACGCGCCCAGTTCAGCGACGAAGTGCTCGGCTGTCGCTACCACCACGGCACAGACGCAGAGATCTTCACAAGGTCCGGACGCACGCTCCATGTGCGCGCGACCGAACGCCGCGTGCAAGACCTAAGCGGCTTCATCGAGCAGATTGGCATTGCGGTTGCCCATGACTTATGAGTACGGGAGCCGGCGTCAGTTTTCGTTCAGTGCGACTTCACGGAGGTCGCTTCAGCCGTCCGGGATGCATCGTCCGAATTGGTGGTGGCTCCTACAACTTTTGCCAGTTGCTTGCCAGGTCCGATTGAAGGAACTGGTCTCAATTAAATCCATGCATTGCTATATTTCTTTTCTGTCGTGTTCCACCTGGTCGCCTTCCGAATATATGTACGAGGGGCTCACTTAACCCCACACATTGTAGAACTTCACGCCAATCGATTTGATCTCTCCCGACCCATCCATCAAAAAGATGCCGCCAATGTGAGTCGCCAACGGCTCGTCGTCAACGCTTCGCGTCTCGACCACGGCATCGTCGTCAGGAACAGGCCCGAGCCACTCGGTCGTGCGGAGCGTGGTCTCCAGTTGCACGGCGGCGATCCGGTCGTCGGAAATCCAAGCACGGAGCGCGGTGGTGCGCTCCTCTTCGGCAAATACGAGCAGATACACGCCATCCTTCAAGAGCACTGTGGGTATCGCCAAGTACCGCCGATACTCCACAGTACTGATGAGCGCCAATCGTTCAAGGTGCTGGCCGAATGTGGCAACCAGGGCGCGAGGGTTGCCATCGGGAAAGTTGGAGAATTCGCGCGACTCGGTATCGACTGCTGCAGGTCCGATGGCCGCCGACTCCGCGACCGAAGTGTGTTTCGGTTCCGTGTCACGCAGTGAGAGTGGCACGAAGTAAACACCGACGTTGTGGCACACACCAGCCTGGTAGGAACCATGGATCGAGTGGATGAAGAAACCAACGGGAGCGGTGATCTGGCGGAGCGTGCCTTCCTGTGGCCCGAACCACTGCGAGTGGCGCATGTTGGTCTGGAAGCACAGCCCCGAAATCGAGTTGCCAGTGTCGCGCACGAGAACTGCAGTGAGGAGCTCGCCCTTCATCAGGATGAACCAGGCTTTTGTCTTGGAGGCCGCTAGACGCGCCTTGAACGAGCAGTGCACACTTGTGATCGCCGAGATAACCTCCATCGATTGGATGCGTCGACGAGTCGATTCGAGGCCCACTGCCCCGAGTCCATACGTGCGATCTTGCCACGTGTACCCGAACCGAGTGGCATCCGCTGCGGTGGGGGCTCCGTACAGCTCGGATTCGTATGGCTGAGGGAGGGGTGCGTCCATCTTGCTTTGCCTAGTCAGCTGCGGCGGAGGTGGTAGAAAGTAGACTGGCACCGCTTGAAGCAAGCAAGTGTAGCCGCTGGCTGCGAGAGGGATCAACTGTCGTGAACAGCATTGATGGCTTTTGATCTGCTAGTTGTTGTCCCAACGGTTGGGTAAGATCTGAAAACTGACGCGTTATATCCATTCGTAAAATTGACACCAAACTCTCCAGCTCAAGGAAGCTATCGATCCTAGAGAGAGGAAGAGGACGTGTGCGTGGTCCAGTCTCTTCGCTTTGTCTCCATCTCGTTGTCTTTCTTGGTCTCCTCTCTCAGTCGCCTTCGCAGCCTAGTTTTTTGCTCGCCTTACACGGCCAGGACACCGCTGTCTGTGGTCTCAGCACCTTCGACTATCCGCATGTCGACGACGCGGAAGCCGTCAAAGAACTCCTTGTAGCTCACGACGCCGTCCTTGTTGCTGTCCAAGTGGCCCAGCAGCTCTTCGATCTGGTCCTCCGTCAGTGGCGAGTTGAGCACAGCGTTGAAAGCCGACATCCCGGCGCGGAACTCGTCCTTGGTGATGAAGCCCGAGTTGTTGGCGTCGAACATGCGGAACGCATTGCGAATGTGGATACGGTGCTGGTAGAACACGTTCGACACCTGCTGCAGCACGGCGTGCTGCCACGTGAGGTCGTCGCCCTTCTCCAGAGTGGCCTTCTCCTTGGCGTCCTGGATGCTGAACGCCGTCACAAACTCCTTGTAGTCGATCGAGTTGCCGCCGTCCGTGTCCACCGCCATCATGATCCGATCCATGAGCTCCGCTTCAAAGTCGAAACCCAGTTGCTTGACCGCCGCATCGAACTCTTCACGCTGGAGCACGCCGTCCTGGTTGATGTCAAAGTGGAAAAAGTGGAAATGCAGCGAACCTTCGCGAGCGAACAATGCACGGCCGATCTGCAGCAGCGCGTCCATGGTCTCGACGTCCACGTTCGTGGCAGGCGCGCGCGTGAAGCTCTGGTCTTCGCGGCTCGAGTAACGGCGCATCATCGCACCACCAGGACGGCCATCCACCGACGACGGGCTTGGTGGTGCCGCCGCGCCTGAGGCGGGCGACATAGGCAGCGAGTTGAGATCCGCAGCACTGGTCGACGTGGAACGAGGACTCGTGGGCGCCTGGCGCAAGTCCGTGAAGATCACTTCGAAGCGCTGCACAAACTCGCTGAAGTCGATCCGTCCATCGTCATTGGTGTCAGCTGTGCGCATGAGCTCAAAGATCTGCGAGTCTGACAGGCCAGTGTCCATCTTCTTGAGCGTCGACATGAACTCCTCGTACTCGATGAAGCCGTTTTGGTCGGCATCGAAGATCTTGAACGCCTGCTCGAGGTTGCCGGCGCCCATCGCACGGTAGAGCTTCTTACAGATCGCCGCGATCATGCTCTCCTGCCAGCCGCTCTGGTCCACGACGTCGTTCTCGATACGGTAGCGAGCCAGGAACTTCGAGTAGTTGATCATACCTGTTGCCTCGTCCGCATCGGCGAGTTTCGCCTGGTAGAGCAGGAACGGCAAGTCCAGCTGCAGCACCGACTTGAGCGCATCGACCCAGAGCAGGCGCGACACGTGGCCGTTGTGTTCCTGGTCGTGCTGTGTGAAATACCAAAACAGCGACGGACGGTGGTCGCAGATCCGCTCGGCGATCATGCGCAGCGTGTCGTCCTCCAGCGCGTCCTGCATTTCCGAGACCTTGAAGTTGCTCTCGTCGATCGCGTGCGCGTAGAACTGCTGGATCTCGGGCTGCAGATCCGGTCCAAGCGTGAGGAACGCACCCTTGTTCATCTGCGTGCCGCAGTATCGCGAGGCCGAGAACAGCGTGATCAAGCGGCCGCCGTGGAGAATCTCAAAGCCCTCCGGCACACACTCGTGCGAGCGGATGATCAGCGCGATGCGGTTGACGAGACAGAAGTTGTTGGTCACTTCCACGCCGAATTCAACACCAGCTCCACGCTCTGACGGCTGGCGAGTGGAGATCGGACGCGGATCACTCCACAGCATATCCTCATAGATCTTGTCTTCAAAGCCCGTCTGGTGGAGTGGAGGTTCACGCTTACGAGCGATCGCCTTGAGATGCGCGAGCGTCACGTTATCACGCGAGAACAGACCGCCGTGGACCACAAAGATCTTGGACTGGAGCACAGCACACAGTGGAAGAACCTCGAACAGCGACTGGAAGCGTTCAAACAAGTGCGCTGGACGCTCTGGGTCGTTCTCAAGCACGCCCGAGTACTTGGTCCAGATCTCGTCTTCGAATCCCATCCATGAGTTCTGGTTGCGCGACTCGTGGTTGCCGCGGTTCATGTACACGCCCTCTGGGTACAGCAGCTTGAAGCAGAGCATCGTCATGAGCACCTCCGTGCCGTACAGTCCACGGTCCACGAAGTCGCCGTTGAACAGGTACTTGTTGGCCGTCGTGGGCAGGCCGTTGATGGAGAAGATGGAGAACAGGTCCTGCAGCTGGCCGTGGATATCGCCCACGACTGTGAGCTTCTCGCCTTCCTTGAGACTGATCTCCTGCAGCGTTGGGAGTGGCGCCAGCACGAGGATGCTCGCCCTGAGCACTTCCAGCACGTACTTGTGATGCAGCACCTCGCCCTTCTTGAAGTGCTCCAGCATCTCCAGCACCGTCGCAAGCTTGAGCGGCCACGCCAAATGAGGACCCTTGTAGTCCGGCAGGATGTCAATGCTCTCGATCTTCATCAGCGACACCGAACGGTTCAGTGTGCGGCTGGAGAGCTTGGCGAGCGTGTGCTCGGCCGACTTGAACTTTTCCGAGCGCTTGAGGTTGAGCTGCTCCTGGTTGTTGTCCAGCAAGTTCCACGCGTACGAAAACACAAACGTACGGAACTACAGACACACACAATCACACACAAAACGCGTAAGTGGTTCCCATACAGATCGATCTTCCTGTTGGCCGAGCAGCTACAGTACGCACCTTCTGGACAGCGCGGCACTTGCGCCAAATGCTCTGGATCGTACACGCGGCCGCATCCTTCTCCGAGAAGCGCTACAGCACCACAACCCCCAGAGTCAATATCCTCCTCCTCATACTGTCTAGAGTGTAACCACGCTGCCCGGTCTTACGCTCAGGTTTTCCTCGCGCACAAACAGCCCGTAGTTGGGCTTGCACTGGAAGAGCCGCTTGCCGTCCAGCTCGCCGTCGTTCTCGCCCGCCGCGCGGTCCAGCTCCACGCCGATGGTCGCGCTGCGGCGCTCCGGCACATAGCGAATCGTCTAATGGGCCATTCATCCACTCAGTGTGAGTCTATGATCCCATCCATAAAAGCGTACCGGTATCTATCTGCCGATCCCAGCAGGTTAACTGTAACCCGGAACGTACCCCCGCGTACTTGCCGAAGACCAGCACGCGCGCGCCGGTCTCGACGTTGAATCCTTCGTGGTCCACGTCCATCGGGTCGTCCATTGCCTGCGTGCACACAGCAATCTTGGGTGGTGGCTTCTTCGCGCTGAGCCTTCCTGCAGGAGCGAAAATGCGCGTGCCCCTCGCTGCCAAAGGAGCTGGAGAAGTCAAAAAGTCAGCGCGGGTTGCACGAAGGTTACGCCAACAAAAAACGCCAACTCAGTTGGTAGAAAAGTTACGAACGGGTTACGCGGCAGTTGGTAACTTCTCGCATTTTTTGAAAATGGACAGAAAGACATCGTGCATTTTCGCGCTCAAACACGGAGGAATATGCGAGAGGCGTTCGAAGCAGTCGCCGAGTTTCTCGCGCACCACGGCGGTCTGGATGAATATGACGGTACGAGCGCGTCCGCGTGTCCACGAGCTATCTGCCCATGTGGTTGTTGGTGTGCTAACGCTCTGATTGGCGTTGGAATTGATGGTCAACCGCAGCCGTGCTCAAGACCATGCAACACAAGGGCTGGTCGCTGGATGAAGACCACGCTGCGCGGTGGCGCGCGCTGTTCACAGTGCTGAGAACGGAGTTGTCGGACGCTAGCCACAGCATCAATTACGTGTTCATCTTCGAGCGGCTGCTGCAGCTGGTGGGTCTTCTAGTCATTGGATTTCTCCGTGCGGATCCATCGTCCTCTAATCTCGATGGCGTTGTCCTGTGTGCTCTATCAGTATGTGCGCATTCCGCAGGCCAAGTGCCGCGAGGTCTTCGCGTCTGAGTTGGTGTTCCACGTGCGTTATCGTGATGTGTATGTGTGTAGATGACTGGGAGACTGTGACTGACTCGGGTCTATAATGTAGATAATTGTGGAACGCTTTGCGACGGCGTACGAGAATTACGACGCCGAAGTGTTCAAGCTCGAGAGCGACGTGCTGTGCCACACAGAGAACATTTACGCCATGTGCTCGCTGGTGCGCGACAAGCTCTACAACGGCGACGAATCGTCGCCGCTCGGCAAGTTCCTGCGCGGTTTTCTCGATCTTTTTGACCAAGCAGAGCCCAAGGTACGTGAGAAAACGCTATATATCCGCAGCGTGGAGTAGGCTCTACTGAAAAGCGGGCGGGCTTGCTGCTATAGTCGGCGTGGGAAGAGTTTCGAGGGCGCCATCGGCTACCGGAGAGCGTGTTCCGTCGTGATATGAAGCGTGTGTTGTGGCAGATCGAGGACCAAGTGTTTGGATTGACGCAAATCGAGCAGACGTTTGGCGCGGATGACGAGAAGCCAACTGAGAAACGGTACGTGGCTGTAAGTGTTATCATGCGGCTCTCCATGCTTCAAGCTAATGTCTTCGTAGTGTGATTTTTCCTCGTAGGATACTGGAGAATTCGTTCAGTGGATCGAGCAGCGAGTGGCGTGAGCTCGCGACGGTGGTGACAGTGAACGGATTGACCACAGAGACACCCGAACAAGTTGAGCGGCGACGAGAGAGCCTGCCTGGAGGGCGAGTGCTGCCTCAGCAACCGGGTCAAGGCATGAATGACCTCGTAGGGGAGACGCCGCCTGAACAGGAAGATCGTGTGTGGTCGGCAAGACTGCCAATCGCAACGCCAGGAGATTCCGACTCGTCGGATGAGGAGAACGCCGAGGCGGCGATTGACGCGGCTGTGCGGCGGGAGAAGCCGACCCAGAAATCGCCTGGAAAAGCTAAGAAGTCTCAGCAACGCACGGCCGACCGACCTGAGCCTGCCCCTGCTCCTGCACCAGCTCAGCCATCACGACGCCACCAACCGAAGCAGCGTCCAGCCGCGACCAAGCGTGCCCGGGAGCAAGAGGTGGAGGAGATCGATGACGACGCTGGAGATGTGACCCACAACGAAGATGACGAGTTTCTCGATGCGGAGATTCCGGTCCAGCCAAAACGGCGCAAGGTCCGCAAGATGTGGACGGATGAAGAGGTCGCAGCAGTGATCACCGGCGTGAAGAAGTACGGTGGCCAGTGGCTGGCCATCAAGCAGGCCTACAAGGACGTGCTGCGCAACCGCTCGAACGTGGACATCAAGGACAAGTACCGCAACCTGCTCAAGGCCAAGAAGATCCCTCCGATTCGCCACGATTGAAAGCCGTCGCACGCGCTCGGGCTGCGTTTGTAGGTGTGAGTTGTTCCATGTTCATTTACACTCTTCTGCTCTTGTGTATGGTTGTTTGTGGTTTTATTTGGTGGTGGTTGTGGTGCGCTCCGTACACGAAACACACGGCCCCTTCCAGTCCATCCCACGGCGACGAACGCTCCGCACTCGCGTGTTGATTTTCCTTTCTCGCGAACTCATTCTTCTTTCGAACGCCTTCGCATTTCTCCCGACGCCGGGCGGCAAAGCGGTTGATATAAAAAACTACTACAGTCGACGACCCGAACACACGTGCATCTCTCCTCTTTCCCCCTGTCTGTATGCCTCTTCCTCCTAGGGTTTAACCGCGGCCAACCGAGCCCATCGAGTTGAGGTCGTTGGGCGTGTTGTACGTGAAACCCTGGAAGGTCATGGACGGCCGCGAGGCGTCCGAGGCACGCAGCGAGCCCATGGCCGTGGCCGACTCCACACTGTTGATCTGCATGCGCGTGAACTCGCTCTCAAAGTTCTTTGGCTCGTCCGGGTTCGTCATCGAGTCGCACGGGTTGAACGGCGGACGGATCTTGCGATCATACAGGTCCTGCCAGTTGATGCCACGGAAAAACTCGTGGCTCTTGACGTCCTCAGCGCTTCGCGAACCGAGACGCTCCACCGGATCCCGGTTCAGCAGGCCGCTGATGAGGCTGCGAGCCGACGGACCGACTTCCTCTGGGAACGTCAGCGGTGCGTTGCGCACGCGGTCGAACAGCTTCTGGCGGTTGCGCGTGTACCATGGCGGCAGCCCCGTGAGCATCTCGTACAGCACCATGCCCAGCGCCCACCAGTCCACAGCAGTGCCGTGGCCCGTGCGGTCCAGGATCTCAGGCGGCAAGTACTCGGGCGTGCCACACATCGAGTTGGTGCCCTCGGCGCCGTCCGTGATGCCTTCCTTGGCGAGACCAAAGTCCGCCAGCAGCACGTGGCCACGGTCGTCGAACAAAATGTTCTCCGGCTTGAGGTCCCGGTACACGACGCCGAGCTCGTGGAGGTGTTGGAGCGCGAGCGTGATCTCGGCGGCGTAGAACTTGGCCATGGGCTCCTCGAATTTCTCCATGCGCGACAAGTGGAAAAAGAGCTCTCCACCGGGACAGTAGTCGAGCACAAAGTACAGCTTCTGCGAGGTCTGGAACGCGTAGTGGAGGTGCACGATGAACGGGTGCTTGGCGCGGCCCAGCACGCGGCGCTCTGTGCGCGTGTGCTCCACCTGGTTGCGGCGCTTCACGTTCGACTTGTTGAGCGACTTCATAGCGAACAGCTTCTTCGACTCCTTCTTGCGCACGAGCGTCACCTTGCCGTACGAGCCCTTGCCGATGACCTTGAGCAGCTCAAAGTCGTCCAGCGACGTCTTGGGCGTGTTGTACAGCGCCTCCGTCGTGCTCGAGTTGCTGCTCGGTGCCTCTGGCACAGCGGCTTCATAGCCGTTGGAAGAGCTCGTCGTGGACGAGGTCTCGTACTTTTCACGGTCCAGAGCTTGCTTCTGGATAATTTCCAGAGATGTCCAGAGATTAGAATCCAGAGTCTAAAAGTTGGACACGCATATTCGAAAATGAAGAGGTACGTACGTTGGACAGCAGAAACTCCTTGTAGTGCTCCGAGCGGCGCGGATCCGGGAAGGGCGACGATGGGTCCCACGAACACAGCAGATGCAGCCAGAACGTCAGCTCTTGCTGACGCTTCTCAATGAACTCCTTGTTAAACGAGCCCAGGAACTTCTTTGGCGGAAGCGCAGGACACTTGAATCCATCGGCGACAAGCTACACCAATACACACAGAGATACAGGTGAGAAATTGGCCACGATGAGGATATGAGATCGTTGATGGAAACTCGGGGCGTACGCGGTCGTGGAAGTCCTTGAACTGGTGGTAGCGGTGGTGGACGACGTACATGGCGTTGTCCACCTGCACCTGCAGGTGGTACACCGTGGTCTTCGATCCATTGTGGCTGATGTTCTCGTGGCCGATGATGCCCATGAACTTGGGCCCCTTGGCCTCGTCCCCCTTGGTGCTCATGGTGGTCGTGATTCCAGATTCCGTCCGACGTCTAACGCAATCCCAATCCCGATTGAGGCGGAGGTTAGGACTGGATCGAGGTGCGTGGTTAGTTTTCCGTGGCTCGCAGACTGGAAGCCGGAACAGGAATGAACGAGGAGTGCTCTCCGCTGGTTAGATCGTTCTCCTCCGCCTCTCTCGCTCTTTTTGTCCAGGGGGAGAACCAAACCGCCGTCTGTTCCGCTCTTGTCGTCCTCAACTCTCCGCTCTGCCTCCTCCGGGCAGACTGGGGTGGGTCGTTTGCTGTTGTTGGCTTGGTCGCTCCACGCTCTCTCGCGCGCGGCGTGTGCTCCCGTCTGTGGGCTCTGACGTCCGTCGATCAGCTGTTTTGGAGCGCCAGCAGCCTGGGTCGGCGAGGAAGCCAAGGAACCGCAGCACCTGCAGGCTTTTGGAGAGCTTTTCCGGATTCGTTATCCGGATTGTATAAGTGGACGGGGTGGGGGTAGGGTCATTTTTGGTTGTTACCGTATGCCTCGACTGGGGAACTTTTGGCATAAAACCCGACTGGCAGCTCAACAAAACGAGGCGACACCATTTGGTGTGGTCCACATGAGTGCTTGATGTTGAGGTTAGTCGACCTTATTTTGGGCGCTTCTGATTTCTCTGGATTCGGCGTAGATGGGTTCCGTGCATGAAGTGTCAATTTGAACCGTTCTGGCTCCAACCCCAACCCAGAATTTTGTACCCCATGCCAATCGGTTACGTAACCACTTCCAGGATGGTTATTGATCTTGGCAGGAGACATTCCACTGGTCCTTCATGTCTCTAGGTTCGCGTGATGCCATCTAGATCGAATTTTAGATCATAGTGTAGGTTGGTTGGGGAGGGGGTCTAAAATCGGAACCTCGTGTCACACATCATGCATTGCATCTCCACGTCAGTCACAGGCACGCGGCTGAGCCTGTCGGACTGACCAAGCAGCGTGATTGCAGCCGTCGACTCCCTCCATCGCCCAGAAGCAGCGCTCGTAAACTGCATCCATTTCCAGACCCGCCAGCGTCTAAGCCCATCCGTACGAAGAGGACTATCTCGTGGGCACCAGTCCAGCGCGGTTAGACTTTAGAACACCAACCGGCTTTAGTCCTCGCCACCGAAGAGCTACGTTGCGCACGTCGCAGATTTCACGCCCAAATGCAGTCCCGAATTGCGAGCCATCGGCTCTCCACCGAGTCGACGCGGCTCTCGCACACATCCATGCAGCCCTCCAGTACCAGCGGCGCACTGGCTGGTGGCCTGGGCATGCGCAATGGTTTCTTCGTGGACTCACACGGCCGCGTGCAGTTGCTACGCGGCGTGAACCTCGGCGGCACCTCCAAGCTCCCATACGACTACAAGCACGTAGATCCCCTGCCGTATTCCCGCTCCCAGTTCTTCGATGGCGCTGCGTCCGTGTCGTTTGTCAATCGCCCGTTCCCATTGGAAGAAGCCGACGTCCACTTTGCGCGCTTGCGGCGATGGGGACTCACGTTCTTGCGTGTGATTGTGACCTGGGAGGCCATTGAACACGAAGGCCCAGGCATCTACGACCGCGACTACTTGCAGTATATGCGCGCGTTGATGGAGAAGGCTGCGGCGTACGGCATGCAGATCTACATCGACCCGCATCAAGACGTATGGTCGCGATGGACAGGTGGTGATGGCGCGCCCATGTGGACGCTGGAAGCCGTCGGATTGGAGCCGCGCAATTTCGAAGCGACAAAAGCAGCGCTGTGTGTTGAGACTGCTGCCTGCGACGTTGCCGACTACCCGAAGATGATCTGGCCGACCAACTACTTCAAGTTTGCGTGCGCGACCATGTTCACGCTCTTCTGGGGCGGCAAGAAGTTTGCGCCGTCGTGCCATGTGAACGGCGTGCAAGTGCAAGAGTTTCTCCAGTCGCACTATCTAAATGCCATGGCGGAGCTGGCGACTGCACTCTCTGGGCTCAAGAACATTGTCGGCTTTGGCACGATGAACGAGCCGTCGTTGGGCTTTTTGGGGTCCGATAATCTAGGCGTGGCCTACAGCAAGACTGAGCTCAAGTACGGACTCGCGCCCACGCCGTTCCAGGCCATGTGTCTGGCCGAAGGCATCCCACAGACCGTGGGCAGTTGGTCTAATGGCGCCATGCAGCACATCTTCGGTCGTCCGGACAAGAAGGTGAAGATTGATCCGAAGGGTGTTCGAGCGTGGAAGCCGGGACACCGCTGTATCTGGCAGGACGAAGGCGTGTGGAAAGTGGATGCGCAGGGCAAGCCGCAGCTTCTGAAGCCAGACTATTTCACAGGCATCAACTTCGGCAAGGATCTCTACGTGCCATTTGCTCAGGTATGTTTTGTTTTCATCGATGGCATTGAAATGATTGGGACTGTGAGCTCACTCTGATCTGTTGTTCGTAGAGATACGCAGAGACGATCCGAGCGAATCTTCCAAACGCAATGCTCTTTGTTGAGCTACCACCGCTTGAGTTTTTCGCCATTGAGTTCCCCGAGATCACGGACAAGTTGATCCCACGCGCCGTGAATGCGACGCATTGGTACGACGGCCCGACGCTGTTTCTGCAGACATGGATCTCGTGGTTTTCAGTAGATCCATTGACCAAGATCCCCGTCTTCGGTCCCGCGGCCGTGCGTCGGCTCCACGAACGCCAGCTCCGCCACATTCGTGACCTCGGCCGCGTTCAAATGCACAATGCGCCAACGCTGATAGGGGAGACAGGCATTCCATTCAACCTCAACGGTGCGAAGGCATACCGCACGGGCGACTACAGCGCCCAAGTCGCTGCATTGGACCACACGATCTCGTGTCTCGAAGCCAACCTGCTCTCGTACACGTTGTGGTGTTACTCGTCGACTAATAGCCACCAGTATGGGGATCTGTGGAACTTGGAAGATCTGAGTATCGTCAGTGACAACCACGAACAGCACACAGTGGCAGCAATCAAAACATCGGCGAGCGGTTCAGACGACTCGGCTGCTCGTGCTCTTCTCGCGTTCGCGCGGCCACACGCTACCAAGATCGCCGGTGTCCCAGCAAAGTCCACCTACGTGCTTGAGCGTCGTCGCTACGAGCTGGAATTTGCCTCGGATACTGTGAAAATTGCTGAGCATATCATCGCACCGACGGAGATCCACGTCCCGCACTGTCAGTACCCCATGGGATTCAAGGTCCTGGTATCAAGCGGCAAGTTTGAAGTCCAGAGCCACGACGAGTGGGACACTGTGCTCTTTTACCACGATGAAAAGGCCAAGACCCATCAACTGGTGCTCGTCAGCAACGACCCACAAGTCGAAAAGCTGTTCAAACGCCAGCAACTGACCCACTTCGGGCTGCTCTTCTGTGGGATTGCGGCCGCGGTGGTTGTCATCTGCCTAGCAGCCAAGTAGGACGAGCGGACCTAACTCAACGTGAATGATATTTTTATTGGATTGATGCAGGCTGGATCTTGTGGCTCTTGCTGCTCACGTGGCAGACTTCGTACTCGACCATCGAAGCCAAAAAAAGGTCATCGCTCTCTTTGAGCGGCTCAAGCACTCGTTCGTGATCGGCCAATTCCATCACAGCTCCCACACATACTGCGGAATCTCCTCCAAGATTTGCTGACATGCGTCATCGATGACTTCAACGAGCTTTCGGTGGCCAGCAAGAGCTCTCTTCGCCCTCATCACTGTTTCGTGGACGCTCGCCGACGCGTCCAGTTGGCTCACAGTCTCAATGTTCTCCTCCATCTTGAGGACTGACGCGATTCCCCTGCCGATGCCTTTCACTTGCTGCACATCCGCATTGCCAGCGACAGCCTCCGTTGTCACGATTGGCTGCCGCGTG
>JAADXI010000875.1:0-13663 GCA_023337615.1 Pythium brachiatum | reverse complement strand
CAAGACCGTCAGACAGTTGGACGAAAACTTGCAGGCGTTCCCGTTTGTGGCCAAGATTTCTGCGGAGATCAAGCGGCAGATCGAACAAGTCTTGCCGATGCAGTACACGCCGCCGACGCGCGACTTCTTCTACACGATCCGCCAGCAGTACTTGGAGTAAACAGGTGAGCCACCACCCAGAGCTCTTAGCTGGCTTTGGGGGAAACAGCCCTCAATAGCATTGAGCTTGTGGGTGTGCCGGATGGCGTCGTTGTCGCCTTCAGCGTAAAGATAGCATAACAGCCATGTCCTGCTTCGTTGTCAGCGACGAGATGGCACTCACGAAAAATATAGTGTACGCACAGATATCGAGCCCAATACATAGTCGCCAACTCTCTTGCTGCCCCGCCCATCTTAGAGCTACTCACACCCGCAGCCACTGCCATGGGGCGGACTTCCCAGGTCGGTTCCGTTGTGCCTGGAGTTATACCGCTGCAGGCTTCATCTGCGTCTCTACAGAGACCCCAGACCTCACGCGCGCTGCTTCGGGATCTCACGGTCGAATGGAAGGGCAGCTACTCAGTCCGTAAGACGCTCGCGCTCTTCACCTACACCGAGTCCTGCTCCGCACTAACGACGCTCAATGGCTGCTTCTGATGCCGCTCGCCGCCGTCGTGAGCCCACTGCTTATCGAACTGATCACCCTCAACAATCCGCTTCTCGGCTGGCGCGCCAACTCCATCTTCTTCGTCCGCACGGCGATCCGAGGGGTTTCGATCTCGTTCTCCGTCGACTCACAGATCGATCTGTACATCCCCGAACAGAAGCAGCCGCTGGCTTCGCTCATGGCCACCAACTGTATCCAAGGCGTGAGCATGGCGAGTGCCTACACTGGTATTGCTGCTATCGCAGGCGTGTTCCCCGTGCCCTTCGTGGCCATCGCTACTGCTCCGATCTACGCCGCACTGAGCTGGGGCGTGAGGACCATCTTCATTCGCGTGATGCTGCCCACTGAGACCGACCCTGTCCGCATCAATCGGATCCAGCGACAGCTTCCACAGGTGATGCGCCTTGCCAATTTCAACGTACTCCTTCTCTACATCTACAACGCATTCGCCGCCGTGTTCTCGCAAGTCCCGGAACACTACCAAGTTACTATGGCGGCCCTGCTTCAAGTCATCAAGTTGGGCGTGACGTGTCGTCAGTGGAAGATCAGCCACATCGGTGAGGACACCGGCGAAACCGAGCAGGATATCAGCGCGGACATGGCAGCGACCCACGTGGCCTCTAGCGCGCGCTTCTTCCACGCGCTGTTCACGACCACGTGCCTACAGAACTCCAAGTCGTACGTAACACTCCTGTTTGTCGTCGGCTTTGCATTCGTGCAGGACGTCGCAACGATCCGCTCGTTAGCCGACCTTGAGCTCAGCGTCGCACACGCGATGGAGACGCTCGCAGATACGGGCAGGTGCTCTACCGAAGTGGGACATCATGGTTTTTGTGAGACCCTCCGGTGTATCGCTGAGCGAGTGCTAAAGCGCGTCGAGTTGCAGCCATCACAGGAGACCATCGCAAGCAAATCCTCTGCCAGAGCCATGTCTTGCTACGTCTTCGGCCAGCGGTCGGGAGCTGCCCCAGGCCCACGGTGCTTTCATAGACTGGCCCAGCAACCACCCACACCTCTCGAGACGGCGTTTCTTCGGAGCGCTGTGCGTCTGCTCCACTGTCGTGAGGCCGCACTGCTGCGTCTGTACATGGAGATCTTCGTGCCGCTCGTGTACTTCGCCTACATCGCGCTGGTCCAGTACTCGCCCAACATCGCGTACTTGCCAGCGTTGCAGGACGGCGACCTGTCGTCCCTTGCTAACCGCTTAGCTATTCAAGCCGCCGTGAAGATCGTGCCTGTGACCTTCATCCTACGCCGCCACTGCCGCGAGTCAGGAGGCCTTAAGCAACTGGCGTTCGCTCTCAGCAGCATGCGCACAGTCGTGCTGGCCAACTGCGTGCTCAATGCACTGTGTATATTCGACTTCCCGTTGCTCCACAATGGCCACGACTTCTCGTTCCAGTTCAAATGGCTCCACACTCCCAGCTAAAAAGATACTTTTTATGTACTTTTTCGACGAATGGGTACACTGTGTATACCGCTAAGTCAGTATGCTCTGGGAACTCGTCGGATGTTATTAAATCAGTACGCTTCGATAGTTTTCCATCCATTTCCACCCGGTCTCTGATATTTCGATGGCGCGGAAACCTTCGTCCCCACTAGTAGCGTCTGTGGATGCGACCACCGCAGCCCCAGGGAGCCGCCATGAACTAGCGTCCGTCCTGAACCCCAGCGACGCGTCCTCTGCGGCTGCTGCGCCGCCCGCCAAGCGCGCGCGGACCCTCACACCTGTCGTCACGCTGCTCTCGTCTCCGATCGTTGTGGAGCCCATGACTCAGCGCGCCTTCTGCTCGTGGGAAGAAGCCGACGCCTACCTCAGCGCGTACGCTGCGCGCACGTTCCAGGTGCTGAGCGCCAAGACGACGACGGCTGTGAGCACACGCAACAGCGTCGTTCGTGAGCGGCTGAATACCATGACGCCCGCGCAACAGGCCGGGCTGCTGGCCCAGGACAAGCTCATTCCGGAGCACTTTGGCTGCTACTCCAAGTCGATCATCTGCACGCACGGCAGGAAGACACGGCCGCAAGGCAAGGGCGAGCGCGTGAACCAGCAGCTCCGCGCGCTGGGCTGTCCGGCCAAGCTGAATCTCTGTGTGTCCAAGAGCGTGGGCGGCTGGCGCGTGCGCGTGACAGACCAAGTGAGCATCCACAACCACGCACTGAGTGCCGAGCTGTTCGCAACGTACCCGATCAACCGCCGCGTGACCGACCCGCGTGTGCTGGAGATCGTGCGGGAGATGCGGCGGTATGGCACGCCACGGAAGGGGATTTTCGAGTTTATCACGAAGAAGACTGGCAAGAACGTGAGCATGAAAGACGTGCACAACTTGCTGGCCAAGATGAAGAAGGATGACGACGAGGCGGCCCAGGCAGAGGCTTCAGAGGGTCGAGATACCGAGGCAGAGGCAATCAGAGAGGAGGGAGAAGATCGAGGAGAGGACGAGGTGGAGTAAATGCGAACTGTGATACTTATGTGATGTGGTAGGCATGTTGCCGCAGCCACTTGAACTGGAAGGTGAAGTCGTGGCCGTTGTGGAGAAGCGGGAAGTCGAACACGCACAGCGTGTTGAGCACACAGCTGCGCAGCATCACGACGTGCATGGTGCTGAGTGCGAACACCAGTTGCCTGAGACCGCGAGGCTCTTGACAGTGGCGGCGCAGGATGAAGACCAGCGCGAGGATCTTGATCACGATCTGGACAAACAGTCGCTCGCCCAGCGATTTCTGCGAGTCGCTGTGGCGCAAGCTAGGCAAGAACTGGATGTTGGGCGTGAACTGGACGAGTGTAAGGTACGCTGAGAACAACAGCGGCACAAAGATCTCGACGTAGAGACGCAGCAGCACGGCCTCCTGGGCCTGCAGCAGGCGCGTCGCACTGTGGAGGAAGCCGCTCTCGTGGATCGTCAATGGGGCTTGTGCCTGTCGCTGTGGGCATGGGACGCCTGTCAGAGTCTCTGGAGATGGACCGGTGCGAAGAGATGTTGCTGCTTGGGCTTGCTGGCGGAAGACGGAGTGGGACGCGACTCTCGTTTGTGAAGACCGTCGCTGGCTCGACTGGATCAGTGAGGACGGGGTAGGACCGTGAAACACTTGAGCTCTCTCTGCGATGCAAGCCAACGTATCCAAGAAGCATGCGTGTTGAGTCTCAGGCGTCCTCGTGTCTTTGCTGAAGCGCACGAGCTCCTCCGTCGCACGTGCCAAGCTGCGTTCACGGCTACGGAGACCGCGGACTGTCCCCCACTCTTGAAGCAGCGAGAAGAAGACGACAACCACCAGCGTCATGGACGACTTGGACTTCTGCAAGCACGTCGTCGTGAACAGTGCGTGGA
Source organism: Pythium brachiatum (assembly GCA_023337615.1). Lineage (NCBI taxonomy): Eukaryota > Oomycota > Peronosporomycetes > Pythiales > Pythiaceae > Pythium > Pythium brachiatum. Next base: position 9,688 of record JAADXI010000875.1, on the reverse strand, counting down.
AAAACCGTGCTCCGGACGCCACGTGCACTGTGGACAGGTCCCTGGTGGTGTCCAGTGCTGCTGCCTCGTTCGGACTGCCAATGTGGCTCAGACCCCAATGGACGTGCGTCAAGAGCAGCTTGATGAGCTGCAGAAGCACAGCCATGGCAGCTTGGTAGCTGTCGGGGACTTGAGAGAAGCCTGTCGCAAAGGCGTTGTAGGCGTACAGCAATAGCGTGCTGAATCCGAACAGTCTCATGACCTGCGGGAGTCGCCGTTGGATTCGCTGGATGCGCAGCGGATCGCTTTCGACGGGAAGCAGCACTCGTTCAAACACAAAGCGTACACTCCAGCCGACCACCGCGTACAGCGGTGAGGCTGCAGCGATGACAAAGGGGATCGGGAAGACTCCGGTTATGGCTGCGAACGCCATCATCACGCACGCTATCAGCCCGCCCTGGATGATGTTCATCAGCACCAGTGCGGCTAGCGGAAGCTTCCGCTCAGGGAGGTAGAGATCGAGGGAGGAGTCAATGCAGAAGTACATGAGCGCGCCGCGCAGCATCGTGCGTAGGAAGAACAACTCGTTGTTACGCCAGCCGAGAAACGGATCACTGAGTGGCATCAATTCCAGCAACAGAGGAGAGGCCAGCGCGGCCAGAGGCGTGGCCATGATCCACATCGCGTCACGAAGGCGTGTGTGGGAGCTGCTCGTGGAGTACGCCAGCAGCGCCAGCGTCTTGTCGACGGAGTAGCGGCCGCTCCATTCGACGGTGAGCGTCAGTGTGTTGGTGAGCACACTGAGCGTGGAGCTGGAGGCATGGCGTCCCGACAGAGACGACTCGCTGCCAGTCGCTGGCAGCACTTGTACAGGACCCACCATCACTGATAACACCGCTGATAGCCTGTGAGGCTGAAGGCGTGGAAGACGATACCTATTCTTGGGGCTCATATTCAAGTTATCGGAGACCTACAGCAAAGTCTCACATACAAAGGCGATCAGTTCCCTAGTCAAAGGTGAAATTCCATTTGATTATCGACTAGAAAAGCCTATCCACGGCTCCCCACGAGCGCCGCGTCGTGTGCCAATACAGTGCGCGGCCCAGCCAAGCAAACGCTCGCCCAGCTGAGCCACTGCACCAGTACCCGACACTGCGTAGTCCCCGTTGAAGAAACCGAATTGGAGTCGAGCGTCCGCAGTGGGTAAGTCGTCTAAAGACGACGACCACGGCGACCACCCTTTCGGCGGGTGCTGTCCGTCGGGATTGGGGTGCAATCCTCGATACGTCCGATCTTCAAGCCATTACGAGCAAGCGCACGAAGAGCCGACTGCGCGCCAGGACCAGGGGTCTTGGTTCGGTTGCCACCGGTGGCGCGCACCTTGATGTGCACAGCAGTGATACCGACTTCCTTGCACTTGGCCGCCACATCCTGGGCGGCAAGCATGGCCGCGTACGGCGAAGCCTCGTCACGATCGGCCTTGACCTTCATACCACCCGTCACACGGACAATGGTTTCGCGGCCCGACAGATCGGTGACGTGCACGAAGGTGTCGTTGAACGACGCGAAGATGTGGGCAACGCCAAACACCTGCTCGCCGTCCTTCAGCGATGGACCAACGCGGGTAACCTCCTCTACCTTCTTCTCAGCGACTTTCTTCGACTGCATTGAACAACCAAGCAACCACCATGGTATTAGTATCCATATTCGCAGCGATATATCTCCACTTCCACAGCGGCTCTGAGGAACGCAACACCACCGTGACACGCAGCAAGGGCTGCGCTGCACGCTGGTGATGGCGCTGCTGCCATTAGAGGCCACTGTTGGTAGGGAAACGTCACGCAAATCAACGCACCATGATGGATTCGGACGACTTTCAATGGAGAATGTGAACAGCGATGGCTTGGGACGCACCCACAGAACCGAAAGGCGCTTGGTTGGCAGCCCAGCCAACCACTCTGCCAGACGGTTCGCGGTTCGGTTCTGACCGAGGGACCGGTTCGGAACAAAAACCTGGTGGGAACTGAAAATCAGCCAATCAGAGGACGAAACGGTTTTAACAGGACATGAAGCGAGGACGACCAGTCGGGTGAAAACCGAAAGCCGCGGCGGAAGCTCCATCAACTTGAACCATTATCTAACAGGCGCTCCTCGTGGCAAGTGATGTAGTGTGCGTGTGTCGATCCGAAGTAGTCGACGCTGTGGATATGAATGTGTACAATGAACTGGTTTCCGCGTGAAGAGATACAAAATAACACCATCTTTCGACTGAGGGCTCCAACCCACTGGTGACAATTTTATACCAAATCTGATGGAACCGAAACCCACCAAACGAATCCGTAGTTTAGACGCCACTGGCCGAGCAATTAGAGTAGCGCATCACATCGAATACCGCAGCGTGCAGTAGACTGAGTAGTGCGCATGAACTTAAGGGCTCATTAGACTGTAACCCAACAACGTTCTGACGGGAGCAATCCGTCGTCGTGTTCTTGTTCTCGTTGCATCGGAACCCAAATATCTGTTCCAACCAGTACACTTTCTCGGTGGATGATTGATGAATGCAAATGAGCTCTCCCTGTTATCTTATATTCCACCACTCCACACACTGCTATAGTATCCTACTACTACGTAGTCCTCATCCTTACAAATACACTGGTGACGCGCCCACCCCTAGCTCGCTGTCGCTGCCTGCAGGCGCCACGACGCACAGCTCCGCGCAGTGGTCAGCTAGCAGTCGCGTGTACAGCACGTGGTCGTGCGTGTTCACCACCGCCACCACGCGGCCCAGCACCACATCCGCCAGCACGAGCAGCGGTAGACTGCCACTCGCACTGAGCTTGGCACTCGTCCACGCACGGAACAGCACGAGCACCACGCGCAGGTGCGGACTCTCACTGACGCCCGGCAGGCCGAGCTTCGGGCCGGCCCCCAGCGTCAAGAAGCAGCCCAGGAACGTGAGCAGGCCCAGCCACAGCACCATCTTGGTCGTGAGCGGCACGATGGCACCCGTCGGGAGGTTCGACTCGAGCAGGAACAGCATTACGAGCGGGTAGTACAGCGCGTGGCCACTGCGCAGCACGGCCGTGGCGAGCGCGATGCCGACCTGGGACATGGACTTGGTCACGACAGTCGCGGACGCAAAGCACTGCGCGAGCTGCGGCACTGAGAGCTCGACGTTGCCCGTGCTGAAGCTGAGACCCATCGCTGGCAAGAACGACGGTAGAGACTTGTACGCGTTCACGCCACTCACGAGCTTGAGCACGAGCGGCGTGAGCACGAGCATGTGCACGACAGACGCGAGAGTCACACCTAGTATCAAGCTGGCGATCGGTGCGGGCACAGTGAGCCACTCGTCGCGATGGAGAACGATCTGGCCGGCTAGTAGAGACGCCACACCGATCGGCGCGAGCCGCTGGAGGATCTCCACGACCCATTCGAGAAGCTGCTGCAGCTCCACGATCACACCAAGAATCGGATGTGGCGTGGCGAGCACGGCCTCGGCGAGCTCCGCTACCTTCTGTGGTGGCTGATGGTGCTGGTGGTGGTTCTGGATCGACTGCTGGAGATGGTGCTGAGCCGTAATAGATCGATGGTAGGCGCGGATTCCACAGGCAACGCCCAGCAAGATGCCGACACCGACCAGGCTCGGCACGAAGGCCTTGCTGAAAGAATCAGCAGCGTTACCTGGCACGAACAGCTTGATGAGCTCGCTCATCAACTCGCCAATGCTGGATGTGGACAGATCCGTCGGGTAGTACGTCGCCTCGCTCCGCACTGGGTACGCCTTCTTCACGTCCGAGAGCGCGAAAACTGCCGCGCTGCTACCGACCCATGACGATTCACTCACCACGATGCCGTCGTACACTGGTAGAGGCACAGTGTCGTTCGAGCACCGCCACAACTTTCCATTTTGCGACGCCTGGAGGTAGGTTTCTTCACCAGCACACATCATCGCGGCCATGCCCTTGACTCGGTCGATAACACCAACGGCTGCCTTCACGCTGGCCGCTTCCGCCTTGATCGAGGCTTGGCGGTTGGCAAACAGCCCCATTTTGTGGTAAACGACTGTCAGCCCGACGCCTTCGATCGTCGTGAGCAGAGCTGTCGCGACCAAGCACATGAAGGTGCGGAAGCTGAGCGCGCGGTCGGTCTTCTGGGTCATTGCCAGTTCCGCGATGCCGTTGACTACGTGGCAGAAGAGCAGCGGCATGCTCACGCAGCTCCAGCAGCGTAAGAACAACGAGCCAGGCACCAGCATCCACTTGATCACCAACGGGACGGCCATTTCGCCCGTCTCAACATCCACGCGAAGCTTGAAACTTGACGCGATCGCGTCGACGTGGATCAGCGCCATACCCACCACGACCCCGAACAGCATGCCCAGCAGCAGCAGCCACGCCTGGGTCGTGAATATCTTCCGCATCGCCGCCACCTTCGTCGAGCCACCGCCGCCAGTCTTGGTCACGACGATCATGTTGTCACCGCATTCAATATTGCCATAGCGACCGTAGAAGCGACGATCGTCGAAGCCACGCGGAAGCTTGGGCGGCGCCGAACACACCGAGTTGGGCGACGTCGGCTCGAGCGCGTTGTTGTTGTTTCCGTTGGGCGGGAAGAAGCGGGATCGCGCTCGCTGGAACGAGTTCTTGAACGTCGCCGACGCGCGCTGCAAATGGTTCGACACCGACGCCATGGACGACGCTCGGCCGCCGCCGATACTCAAGGCCCCTGCCGCATGCCACACCGACTCCTTGATGCTCAGACTCCCGTCTTCCGACGACCACCCGTCTCCGCTCTGGTTGTGACCTGGCGCGTGCTGTTGTTGCTGTTGTGTTTGGCTCAGTTCAGGATGCCATCGGAACCCCGGCGCGACGTTGTTTGCTCCGGTCGATGCGGCCAGCGGGTTGGACGAGAACGGTGACGCCTGCACGCCACTGCTCGCCAACTTGTTCGACATGGCAGACGATGCAGCTCCTCCCTGGATCAATTCTCGGGTCGTCACAGTCAGTGTTGGAAGCTGGGGCGTCGTAGGTGCGCTGCTGTCCGAGCTGGCGTAAGTGTTCGCAGTCATGGCGCCGGCACTCGAGCTCGAGAACGAGGCGAGCGACGAGTTTGGACGGCGCACGTCGTCGCTCATCCGCGGACTCAGCATGTAGTTTGGCGGCATCGGAATCTCATTCGGAGAGCTATGCGTGGATGCAGAGACAGCTTCCGACCCCAGCGACAACGTGAAGTTTCGTTGGATGACATTTGCGCTGGCAGGATGCTGGTATGGCCGCGCGATCTCCGTCTCATCAATCGAGCTGCCGTCATCACTGTCCGAGTTGACGGTGTACTCTGTGAGTGGCGTGATCGGCGCGTCTCCTGGGCGCTGAGGAGCTGGCTGACGCGACGCCATGGCGACAGAAGACGCCGTACTGTCTCGCAGCGGGAACACCTCTTCGAGCAGATCTTCATTGATCGGGAAACGTGCACTGGGCCGACTCAGTGCGCGCGCGCGTGCCACCGTTTCGCGAGTCACGCCCTCGTCAAAATGTCCATCATCGTCCTTGCTCTCTTCTTCGTTCGCGCGCAGGAGCTCTTCGATACGCTGCCCCGACCTTAGATTCTTTAGATCTACCATCTTGGTCGCGCTCGTGCTGCTTCGTCGAGAACGCGTGGACGTGAGAAGCGGTTCCGCACGCACCGGATCTTGATCTGGTGGAGCGGCCAAAGCTCGTGTCGTAATCGTCTTGGCACGCCGGCGTGACATCCTGGTGTCGCTTGATAGGAGAAAATCAAAGTCCGCGTCGTCCTCGTCCTGGTCCTTTAAGTATGTCTTGCGGAAAAAGTCCTCGACCTTGCGTTCCGACACCTCCTGAGCACTGACCATGCGACGAATCGATGGCGGACCGGCACTCAACACACTGGCTGGAAGCGCACCAGTCGCATCGCCATCGACGCTCTGACTTGGCTTGTCAACAACTCTCGAGGGTTGCTGGGGCGACTTGATCTTCACTGCTTCTGGAGCCGTAGTCGCTGACAGGCTGTTCTTCGCGTCCACCGTGTCGCCCATGAAGACTCCCGTGAAATCAAGCCGCACATCCGATGCACGAGATGACACAATCGACGCGTTGATGCAAGCGACTGGCGTTGGTGGAGACACGGACAGCGAAGCTGGAATGGACGCGATCGAGATCTTCGCCGCCGCCACAGCAGCGCTAACACCTGCTGGCCCTCCACGCCGACGACCCGGAGGCAGTGGCTTGGTAAATTTCTTCGTGCGTCGAGACACTGGTGCTTCTTTGTCCGGAGTCGACGCCGGCGGCTCCACTGGAGCTGGTGGTGCCGCGACAGGAGTCTTCACAAGCAGCGGAGACGGTGGCGCCACGGGGATTGGTGACTGAGGTTTAGACACGGCTTGCTGAGCATCATTGTTGGAAGCGACAACGTTGAAGGAGTCTCTCAAGAAAAACGATAGGCCCGAGTCGGACAGCTCGACCACCGGTGCCGACTCTCTCTGCACTGCGGTCTCATCTACTGGCGCGGCCACTGTCGCTGTTAGCACACTGGCACTCACATCATTGCCTTGGAGATGCTTCTGAGCGACGAATGACAGATCTTCCTCGCTCGCTCGACTATCGAGGACTGGAGTCGAAGCTTTCGTTGGTGCTGCGACAACGAGTTCATTGTCGACGCCGAGGTGTCTCTGGACGACAAACGACAGGTTTTCCTCACTCGCACTGCTGCTGCGTGGCCGATCCGGTGGCGTCAATCCTGGCGATACCGATGCGACGGCAGGTTCGCCGAGGTGTTTCTGAACCACGAACGAAAGGTTCTCCTCGCTTGCGCTGCTGGCACGCGGTCGATCAGCGAAGGCTTCACCTGGGATCTTTCCAACGACGAACGAGATGTTTTCCTCGCTCGCACTGCTGCTGCGCGGCCGCTCCACAAACGAATCGTCGATCGTGGAGGAGAACGACATATCATCCATGCCGGAAGACGCTGCAGACGAGGAGCTCGACGACGAAGCAGACGACTCGCGGTTGGGCACGACCGAGTCGCGCAGAGGAAGATTATACACTGGACTCTGGACGCCAGACTGTGTGTGGTCCACGATATGGAAGCCGAGCTGTGGCGACAGGGGCTGAAACACTGCTGGAGCAGGTGGAGGTGAAGGTGCAGCCACGGGAACGTTCAGCGTCACCGGCACGAAGCTCGTGCGGAACGACAGGTCCACGTCACTACGACGCGCCATGACGCCCGACGAAGACGATGAGGACGACGACAACGAACCGGACGACAGGTCCATGACCGGCGCGATACTGTCCATCGAGCCACGCACGCTGTCCACGAAGAACGTAGCGCTGGACGCCGACGAGAACGAGTCGATCGACGACGAGAACGGTGTCTCGTCCACGGGCGAGGCCGCGATAGCTGCCGACGCGCGCGCCATCTCCCCGAACGGCTCTTCGCTGAGCCGCGTGCTGTAGCGCCGCTCCTCTTCTTGCTGGATGTGCTCCACCACGAGCGTGCGCTGCTGGTGCTCGGCCACTTCATCGTCGTAGTCTCCATTATCATAAAAATCCTCGTCTTCCTCGCCTGTTGCGTCGCGGCCCATAGCCGAGCTGAAGCTGTGGTCCACGCCTTCGTCCGTCGGGCTGTCCATGCGGATCGAGTCGCCGCTGTCGCTATCCTCTGCGCGTCCTTTCTCGCTGCGGTCATCTTCATCGCTATCCAGCAGCACGCCTTCCATGCGCGTGAGTCTGCTGGGCTCCGCCGCACTGCTAGCGCCCATATCATCCACCTCCATCTCGTCCAGCGCCGCGCCGTTCTTCTTGCCTTTCTTCTTGCTCTTGCGGCGCTTGATCGTCGCGCGCAGCGCCATCGTCGCGCGGCCCATGACCGCTGCACGCTTCGCCACTGTTGCACGCAGCCGACTCGTCTTCTTCTTCTTGGGCACGGCCTCCGACTGCGTCGCGCGCCGTAATCGCTCGCCATCTTCCTCCTCCTCGTCTTCGTCGCTGTCACTGTCGCTGTCGCTGCCGCTGGCATCGCTGTCCAGCAGCTGCGGCCGCGGCGCGTTGCCGAACGAGTCGTCGATGTACGCCATGTCGTCGGCCTGCTGCTGCATGCGCCCGACGTGGTCTTGCGGATCGTCATCTTCGTCCTCGTCCTCCTCGCCGTCCGAGAGAAAGTCGCTGAACGTCGTGGTGCGGCGCGCCGCCGCAGACGACGTCGACGTCATGCGGCGCAGCGCAGGCGCCGGCATACGCTCCGCCATACTCGTCACTTACGAGCAAGTCACGGAGCCGTAGGGCGAGACCGATACAGTTTTGTTCGACAGGAGTCCATTGCCATGTTCCCCCAATCAAGCGAAGAGCTCTGTTGGTAAAGGAGGGGCGATTGGAGTCAGATGGCGGCGCAGCAGAAAACATTGAGCGACTATATTGGGGATTTACTGAACCGCTCAGGAGTGTTTGTGTAATTATTCAGTAGGCACTAATTCGAGGATAGTATGATAGTGACATGGGTACAGAAATCCTTGTCACACGTCACAGGAGTAGCCTCACATGTATTCAGCGCGCCTGGTGTAAAAACGATCGTACGCTGGTGGCTTGTACTGGAACGGCGCAACGTGCTCGATGCGCGCTTTGATCTGCGGCGTGATCTTGGCCACGAAAGGAAACGCCTTGAGGTTCTCGTCGAGCTGCTCGACCGTCTTGGCGCCGAGCAGCACGGTCGAGACATTGTCGTTCGACGCAGCCCACGCGAGGGCCAACTGCGCGAGCGTGCAGCCCAGCTCCGCAGCGATCGGGCGAAGCAGCTCGGTTTTGGCGATGACGGCGTCGAGGTCTCCGAGTTGGCCCGCGAGAAGCTCTTTGTGGTACCCGTCCGCGAAGCGCGAGCCCTCGGGTGTGCCATGGGCGTACTTGCCCGTGAGCACACCGTAGGCAAGCGGTGAAAACGTCGTCAGACCCAACTTGTACTTTGTGTACAGCGACTGGAAGTCGACCTCGATCTTGGAGCGATGGAAGATGTGGTAGCGAGACTGCTCCGCGATCGGACGGACGAGGCCAAGACGATCGGCGATCTCACACGCCTCAAGGATGTCCTTCTCCAGCCACTCACTGGTCCCCCAGTAGAACGACCAGCCTTGATCGATGATGTAGTTCATCGCACGCACAGTTTCTTCGATCGGCGTGAACGTTTCGGGGCGGTGGCAAAAGATGACGTCCACATAGTCGGTGTTCAGGCGTTGCAGCGACGCCTGGGTGCCTTCGATAAGATGCTTGCGGCTGAGACCACTGGCATTCGGTGCAGGTTGCACTGGCCCCGACGCCAGCACAGGGTGCTGCTTCGTACCGAAGAAAATCTTGGCTGTGATCACGAGGTCCTCACGCGTCCAGATCTTCTCGTCGATACCACGCTGGAGCACACGACCGACGCCTCGCTCGCCCGCACCAGCGCCGTAGGCTTCAGCCGTGTCCCAGAAGTTGACGCCGTGCTTGTACGCGTGGACCATGACGTCGTACGCCGTGTCCACGTCCTTGTCGTCTTGCATCATGCATCCAAAGCCAAACGTCGACACCAGCAAGCCCGAGTTGCCCAGGAAGCGGTACTTCATGCCGATATCGGTGGTGGCGTCCGTCATCCTGTTGTAAACGCCGTGAAAAGTAAGTAGAAGCAGCGTGGAGTGCGAGGAAAGTAGCTGAATGAGCGAGCCACT
>JAADXI010000874.1:0-13671 GCA_023337615.1 Pythium brachiatum | reverse complement strand
TGCCAGCCCGAGTCAGGGTCGGGTAAAATGTGCGGCGCAAGTAGTTCGAGCCACGGCTCCAGGAAGTGCCACTTGTCCGCCATCGCGCCAATTCTTCACTGGCTGAATGCGCTGGTTTCCACTCCCTGTGTCGACTCCTTTCACTCATGCCTCACGGTCTCCGCTTGTCAAACTGGCGTTGGGTTTCTAAAACGGATTTTTCTTTGCTTTCTCTTTCGGACTGGGTACAGTACGCCAGGCGAGCACAGGCGCAGCGTACACGAAGAGTCCCGACAGCACATAGGAACTGTGAGGCAGCTCCATGCTCTGGACGACGCTGAGCAACGCGCGTTTGTACCTGATCGACAACGGAGATTTGCGTCGATGGACTCCAGCACCGCTCGTGATACTAGCGATCGACGCGCGCTCTCCACCCATGAAGACCGCCTGCTCATCCACCAGGAAATGGTTCTTCTCCAGCATCTGCAGCACATCTTGCGACTTGTGATTGTCTGGATCATCGATTCGAAGCTTGAGCGTATGAACTGGGTGTGCTAATGGATGGCTGTCGCTGCTCAGCGCGCCCATCAGTGTCTGCCACGCACAGTCCGTGAACGCGACGCTATCAAACTCCAGCGTTTCGATCGCTCCCACTGGTTTCGCCCAAGTACGTGATGTGGAGACCAGTGACACGGAAACTGGTAATCGACGGGAGGCGCTGTTGCAGAACGCTTGTGCGATGGTCCACATTAGCTTGGGTGACGACGCCCCTCCCCCGTGGGCGTCCACATTAGCTTGGGTGACGACGCCCCTCCCCCGTGGGCGTGGGTGGCACTTGCAGAGGCGAAATTCCTTCAACTTTGGCAGCTGAGTCTACTGTAGCAGTCAGTCAGCCACGACACCGACGCTCGGTGCTCCCGCTGGTACGGTACACTTTTGTAGGCTCCGAAGTGAACTGGCGACTTGATAGATAGCCGGCGGAGATGTGGACACGCGTTCAAGATCGAGACGAGCGATGCGAGTTGAAGTGGCTGGAACTCGGCATCCACCACCACAAATTCCTCGACGGAGCTGCCGATAAAGAGCGTCTTTGCAGCGAGCAGCGGACTCCGTTCACAGTGAGAAGGGCATAGATGGATACATCTTGCACTTCCCATTCAAGGGGACTTGTTCGTAGATGTGGTCGTGAAGTTATTATACGGTGCTAGCGCATCCGCCACAGCGAACCAACGCAGCCAGTGCGTCTCCATCAGGGTTGCAAGAGGAGTGTGCTTGTAGTCGTGGTTTAAACAAATAGACCGGTCAGTGCTCTTGGAATAAATACCAATCGGTGACATTCTCACCCTGATTTGGCAACCCATAGACCACCGCTGATCGCGGCGGGGCGTTAAGCCGCGCCCAATCTGCTTCGCCTCGCTAGAGCGCTCCCTCATCGCCCACCTCCGCATCGCTGCGGTGGCTCCAAAATGGACAGATCCTCCCCGTGGGTGCATGTACTCCGCGCTACGCGCCGCGCCCCCGACCTCCGCTCCGCTGCGGTGGGGCTCCGCTCTCTAAGCGCTCAAAATAACGCTTATAGTTGCTCATTGAGGAATCTAACGTCACCAAAAGGTATTTACTTCTAAAAAACGTCCGTGATTTGTATTTTCCCCGTCCATCTTCCAGCCGGGCATTTCCAGTTTCCAGCCTGGCGGCCGACCATGATTGGCTGAAACCAAATCCCAGTATAATCCACTGGAGATCACCACTTGACAAGTCGGGCTGAGCTGATCAACCAGAACACCCCGCATGGATCTTTTCAAGAAGAGGCACCTTTGTTAGTTGTGAAAAAGTCTGGAGAGAGCTGTTGATCGAGTGGCTGTCATCCGTTCGAAAAGGTCCACTAGCTGCTCGTTGGATTGTAATGTACAGCGGAATCCACTGCGGAAACCGACTCGCCGAAAGAGTTGCCTCTCCGTTCTCTTCTCTTCACTTCACGGAGAGCTCACGATCGAAATTGCACGTGCCGACCGCGAGTCTGTACAGTATCGTAGTCCCGCCACGCACTGTGTGCCCTCGAATGGAAATGTGTGCCGTCTCAGAGTGCTTCCATTCTGCTGCAGGTATACACTGTACGGCGCTTTCAACAGCAGATTCGGCGTGTCAGAATGCGCGCTACCAGTGCATAGTAACGGGAGTGATGGCTTTGCCAGTGCTAGTGCACTCAGCTTTTGCTGACTGTGTGGATCATAGTCAATGACAATGATTCATCGCGGATCTGCTCAGTCGGCGCCGACACCTCGCGCGGTTGATGAGCAATCGAACGTGCCCAAGGTGCTGACTTGGCCCGAAGGCTAATTAGCTTCATAACCATCTGTTGATTGAGGGGACGTGTCCATGTCTCATGTAGCCAATCGGCTAATCCCAGTGGTAAGAGTGGGACGATGACGCGACGTTGGTGGCATGATTCCATGTGGACCACGTCGTTTCGATGACATAATCCAGTGCGTGGGTTCTGTTGGTGTGGACCACACTACCCACGAACCCCCCAGCCGACCAAAAGCATGTGAGAACACTCGCGCATACACGCATACAGACAAGCGACTGACGGGCGCGGCGGGACATTGGCGAGCTCCGTAGCTGTCTTCCTCCGTCGCTGTCTCTCTCTCCACGCCGCTGGACGACTCGCGCATCCACCGCAGTCTCTACGAGCGTACGCACGTGCTGCTTCCCTCGAAATCTCGGTGGAAATCGGCCAAGAACTCGTCCGTTTCCCGCGACTTCCAGCTCAACCCACACGTTCCCATCGATCACCGACGACTTCCACGCCATGCGCCACGAAATGGATCCGACAGCACGGTCGCCACCTGCAGAGCAGCCCGTAGATGCTGAGGTAGGACTGCTGCTGGCTGCGCAGCTTCGTGAGCTGCTGCGGTCGCAGCCGCTGGACGTATACGCCGGTCGCGTGATCCCTGGCATTCTACGGATCTTTCGGCTTGGCGCCACCAAGAGCGCGCGTCTGAGCGCCGCGTTTGGCGGGGGACACGACGGCTCGATTGTACCCGAGCTGCTGGAGTCGGCGTGGTCGTCCATGCTCGTGAAGGAGCTGGCCAGCGGGGTGCGTGTGGACGCGATCACAGCCTTTCTGGACGCGTTGCTGCTCGCGCATACGGACGGCACGAGCCTGGAGACGACTTGCGAGGCGTACTTCCAGCGGTTCAAGCCCAAGACGTCCCAGGGGCTGTGCGGCTACGTGTTCCAGCGGAACGACATCGCGTTCAACTGCCGCACGTGCCAACTCGACGAGACCTGTGTGCTGTGTCCCAAGTGTTACCAGAACGGCAACCACGAAGGCCACGATGTGACGTTCCACCGTACAGTGCCTGGCGGTGTGTGTGACTGTGGCGACGCCGAGGCGTGGGACCCGAACGGCTTCTGTGTGTACCACGGTCAGAATAACGACCAGCAAGACGGGGACATGCTGCCGCTGCCGCCCACGCTCACGCAGGTCGCGGACGCTCTGTTTGAAGAGATCGTGCACTTTCACGTGGAGATGGCGAAGAACTCGATCGACGCATTTGACCCGGACAAGGTGGACCGCCATGGGCGCATGCTGCTCGAGCAGCACCGTGTGCTCCACGAAGCGGAGCTCACAACGCCTGGAAGCATGGCGGCCACAGCAGCCGTAGCCTCGACGAGCTGGTCGCCACGATTCCATGTGCGCATTTGCAACGACGACGTGCACTCGGATGAAGATCTAGTGGGGTCACTGACGAAAAAGAACATTCGAGAAGCGCGTAAACTCGTCCGCGGTATCGATTCGAATGGCTCGGAGCTCGTGGCGAAGGACTTGACACTGCGAGACGCTCTCACGCTCATGCAGCAGCTCAAGACCGAGGGCTGGCACGTGTGTGTCGTCCATGACCAGCACATTCGCGACGAAGATATTCTGGCCAAAGTCATCCAGTGGGTCAAGTCGGTGTGTTCGCTGTCGAAGCCACTGCACAAGATGTTCTGCGATAAGCTCTTTGCGACTACGAATGTACTGTCGACGCCGAAGGAACCTATCCAAGTCATGTTCCTGTCGGATCCGTACTTCCGTAAAGAGGTCGTGACAGTGCTGTACGAGCTTTACCTCAAGCTGCAGGGCGACAAGGAACCGAAACTTCAGTTCTCGCTCGTGTTTCTCAAGGTGTATAACCGACTCATGGTAAAGTACTTTTGCGGAATCGGCACGCGTGAGGAGACATTGTTCGGCTACGGCGTCCAGATCTTCACGACTCCGTCGATCGTCGCGCGGTTGGCTGGCCTCGGGTTGATCGAGATCATCTTGGACACGATGACGACTGCACTTGACTTGGCCAAGACGTCGACACTTACTGGTGCTGCAAGTCTCGCAGCTCGCTCGTCATCGTCGTCGTCGCCATCATCATCTCTATCACTGCCAACGCGTACACTGGATTGCGACCACTCCATCCTCAAGTTCAAGCGGTATTCGTTCGTCGTCGACCATCTCGGCTACGTGATGAACATTCCATCGATGACTTCGGAGCTCTATATCAACCGCGATCATTTGCGAAAGTGGTTTGGCTGTCTCCGCCAGATGCAAGGCTTTGATCCTCAAGTTCGTATCCAAGATGGGCATGCGCACGTCACGTACGAGACGCAAACGTGGTTTTCAGCCTTCAACTTCCACTCCCACATCAGTCGGCTGCTGACGATACTGTGCAAGGGACTTCGGCAACACGAGGGCGAGCTCAATGACAAGGGGCGGATGGTGCGCAACGTCATGGAAAGTTTTTGGGAGCAGCTTGAGTTTGGCGGCATGACTGATCCGAGTCTCGCGATGCATTCGCCGACGTTCGGTTTTGGTGTGGGCACACCTCTCAGTGACCAAATTGTCAAGTATGACGTGTCGAGCCAGCCTGTATCGTTCCACTATCCGATGCATGGCTTCTTGGCCAACTTCCTGCTTGAGAGTCTATACTACGGCCCGGAAATCGTCGACTGGAGAACTTTTGTCGAAGACTCGCTTCAGTTTGTCGACCACACGAGTACGACAGCGAGCATTGGCGAAGACGATGACACCAAGCGACGACGCAAGAAGATGCTCGTGTACGGTATGATGGAGTTCCCACTTCGGACGCTCGTGCTGTGCGCGCAGATTCAGTCGGGACTGTGGATTCGCAACGGCCAGTCGATGCATCGCCAGATGCTTCACTACACGAACCCGCCATTGTGCTCGGAGCTTCGTGATCTGGACCTTCTCCTCGTGCAAATTGGTGCGTGCGTGCTCGGCTTCACCAAGTTTCTGGGCGTCTTCTTCGATCGCTTCGGGCTCATGGAGTGGCTGCACACGTGGAACACGAGCGGCCACGACAGTTATCGGGAGTCTACCTTCACAATGGGCGATGAGAAGTTGATGTCGCTTCTGGAGGGTGCGTTGCTGCACATGATCTGGATGGTCACAGAACTTCCTCCGCCGATGAAGGAGATTGAAGAACGAGACACGTGGTTGCGTCGCGAGATTGTGCACCGCCTTTCGCAGCATCCATGCCGACTTTCGGAGCTTCTCGACCAAACGGGTTTCATGACCTCGACACCATTCGGTGGTGTCTCGTCTCCTCAGGGGAACGAGCACCTCGAGCGTCTAGAGCGTATCCTTGAAGAAGTAGCCGAAGTCCAGGTGCGCTCGCGTCCGTATGGAGGAGTTACCCAGGAAGGTTCAAGTGGAGATGGAATGGACGGTGGAGCCATGGAGCCCAACAAGTACGTGCTGAAGAAAGAGTTCTACCGCGAATATGACCCAGCTTTCTACCACCTCGCGCGATCGGCTCACGAAAAGGCCCAGTTTGCTCGTCAAGAGGCGTTGTTCAAATCGTGGAAGGTGGAGGACGAGCCGATTCCGCTGGTGCAGCACCTGCCGCCTGTGCATGCGTCGTTTGCTTTGATGCGGCAGATGGTGTGCGAGAAGGGATTGCTCGGCATTTTGCGGCTTGTGCTGGCGGACGCGACCTCGGAGCATACACCCAAGAAAACAAACGTGATGGTCGTCATGCGCACAATTCACTTGGTGAACTTGGTGACGTTGGTGTTGCATAACGAGAACCCAAGTCTCGGAGCTTCGTTTGTCGACACCAAGAAGCGACGCGTCTTAAGTTTGCTGCGTAGTGGTCCCGAGGCTTTCGAAGAGTCGGAGTGGACAGTTGCCCGAGGAAAGAAGCGATACAAGCGACAGAGCGAGGATTCGCCTGACATCGACGTCCAGATGAGCAGCGAGTACGTGGAGACTATGCTGGTCTGGCTTATCATGGCTCTTCGATACTTACTGATGTTCGTGTTTCCTGTTCACAGTAGCGATCAAGGCGATGTGACCGAAGTGCAGGAGTTCAGTATTGTCGCCTCCCTCGCCACTCTTGCAAAGGAGCAGATCAAGAACGACTTCGAGACGTCCAAGTCTACCATCTCCGCGATTTACTGGATTCTCAAGGAACTCGCGGCGATTGATTCGACCATCAACGCTTTTGTGCAAGAAAACGTGTGGAAGGGAATCAAAAAGCCAGAAGACCATGCGGCGGAAAATGGTTTGTCGAAGGCCGAGTTGAAGAAACTTCACCAACAACGAGCTATTCAAGCGATGATGGCGAAGCAGAAGGCATTCGCGCAGTCAACCTTCTTCGCTGAGATGGATGAATTCGATGAAGACGACGACGAGGACCTCGTCGGTGGAGAGCGTGGTGAAAATGGAGAGGACGGCACTGCTACGGGAGGATCAACTATCGTATACCGACCACCACCACCGCCAGATTGTATCATTTGTACACAGAAGAAGAAGAAGGAGCCAGTGATGTACATCGGTCATGCCCAAACGAGCCAAGTGAATATCCACGCGCTTCAGGAGAAGCAAACCCCAGCGGCTCCGCTCTCCGAAACGTTCCCGCCACCGCTGTTTGTCTCGCTGTGTGGTCACGCAGTCCATTTGCAGTGTTGGAAGAAGTACTTCGATTCGGTGAAGGCCCAGTCGCGTTTCAACATGGAGCACAGCCAGTCGAACATTGCATTCGACGCTCAGTACGGAGAGTTCTTGTGTCCACTCTGCCAGTCGCTGAGTTCGATGCTCGTACCGTACGTGCCTCCAAGCAAGACGCTCACGTTCGACGAACAACAGCGGGACCGCGACGCCATGGAGCGCGTATTCCAGGCCAAGCAAGATACTACAAGTGTGTACGCTTGGCTCAGTGATGGTCTCCCGTCTCGACTTGAAGCTCTGCACGAAGAAGGGGACTACTTCGAGGCAGATGATGGCGACATTGACGTTGACGATGACACTGGAGCAACCAGCGAGTTTTTCGACGAAGATAAGGCCATTGGCACCCCGCCAGTGCCCGGTGCGATTCGTGAAGAGGATGACGTTCGCGCGATGAAGCAGTTTGCAGTGTCATATTTGGAGGCGATGCTTCGATTCCAGCCTGGGACCACGAGCTTGCGCACGACAATGTCCGCTCTGAAGAAGAGTTTCTTCTCGACTGGTCCGCAGCTTTCGCATCTCATGTGGTCGGCCGTCGTATCCACGTGTACAAGCGTCCAGCTCAGCGGTGTGTCAGCAGCAATTTTCGCGTTGGAATCGGCCAGTTCGCCGACGGAAAGCTTTCTCTCCCGGAGACGTAAGCCACGCCATTCGCCACTCAGTGTGTCGTCCGTGGATTCGTCTTCCTCACCTATGCAAGCTGCCGCGCCCACCACTTCGCCTACGCCGTCGTTCTCGTCGCTGCGCATCACGTCCATCTTGAATCCACCGCTTCCGAGCCTAAAGAGCCGTCTTGCTGTGTCGCTGCCCGAGTCGCTGGAAAGCCACTTGGATTCTTTCTCGCCAAAGGATGACGGAAAGCTAAACAGTGTGCTGCGCTCATTGCGTCGTGTCTTCTTGCTGTTCAAGAACCGCAAGCAAGACTTCTACCGCACGATGGTCGCGCCGATCCACGCCAACTTGCGCCTTCACTTGGGTACAGAGGAGTGGATGGGCTCAGTCGCGCGAGGTGCGCCACTGCAACTTGGGCAACCGATCCTGGGACAGGATTTGTTCTACTTGTGTGTCGCTGTATGTAGCAGTATGCTACGGACCAAGGCCGAGATTCTGCTCACGATCCGCTCGATGTGTGTGCTTCACATGGCTCAAGTGCTGCTCCAGATTGCGCGCATGAGCGCCGAGGAGGAAGACGGAGATGAAGATGACAACGAAGAAGACAGCGCCGAACAAATGGACGTTGTTGGAGCCCCAGATCAACACCAGAACCGACTGACAAAGAAAGAAAGAGCCACGGCGAAGCAGCTGAGTGTGCTCATGACCCGTCTGAGTGCTCGTGCAGGTGTGGATATTGTTGCGAAAGCGGAGAACGACGGTTTGGCCCACACACCACCGCGCGGCGCGCAGCTCCTGTACCTGTTCCAGTCGAGTAGCTTGGCGTTCATGCGCCAAGTGACGTTGTTACTGCGCGGCTTTTTCCGCGGTGAGCACGATCCCGATGCCGCCAACTACGCCAACTTCGTGAGCTCGTTGCGGCTGAGCACCAACTTCCACGAGATGTGCCAGCAGCTCGGATTGCCATCGATCGAGCAGATTTCGGAGGACGAGGCGTTGGTATCATACCTGGAGCAAGCGGCAGCGCAGCTTCGGTCGACGATCTTTGCGTGTGTGCCCGATGAAGTGCAGTTCGACTACCGGCAACACGGTCACGTGGACGGCGTGTTGCAGGCGATCGATGACATCGCGGTTGTGGCGGCGGCAAATGTGACGGAGGCGGATCAGGTGAATGTGATCCAGCGCAACTTAAACCAGATTCCTGTGCTGCCGATCCGCTGTGTCGAGGACGCGAACCACATCCGCCAGTTTTACTTCGCGAACGTGCGGCTCGTGCGGCTGCAGGCTTTGTACACCGACTTGCACTCGGAAGTTCTCGCCCACAGTCGCTGTCCCACTTCGGGGAAGCTGATCGAGAACCCCGCGATCTGCTTAGTTTGTGAACGCGTGCTGTGTGCGGGTACGGACTGCTGCCGGTCGAGCGACAACGTGGGCTCGTGCACAGCCCACGCGATCTCATGCGGCTACGGCGCGGGGCTGTTCTTCCTCATGCGTTCGTCGTCCGTGTTGCTCGTGTTTGGGCCACGCAGTTCGTACTTTGGCTCGCCGTACCTGGACATGTTTGGTGAAGAAGACATCAACCTGCGACGCGGACGACCGCTGTATCTCAACGGCAAACGCATGAAGGCGCTGCTCACGCTGTACGCCAACCACCAGCTGGCCAACGAAGTCGCACGCAATCGCCGCACGTCGGACCAGTACATCCGCAACAACTACTACTAAAGAACAGAGCGTGAGAGAGAGCGAGCGAGCGAGCGAGAGAGAGAGCAAAGGGAGATCTGTACGTTGAACTGAAAAGATTGAGAAATGATTGGACTAGAAGATTGATCAGTGTTCCCCAACACTTGCGCTGCTGCCCTGTGTATGTGCTCGCGTTTGAGTACCATACACTCGCTGCTGCAATGATGCCTTGATGACAGACCATTGCATTGCCCGCGTGGGAACGCCTCACCGTGAGAGTGCTCTTTATATTGGACTTTCGTGAAGCAATATGCACGCGTCCAGTGAACATTGCCTACGTACAGAACAGTATGGATTGCACTACACGTGGCATCCATTTCTCTGGCGCTCGCGCTTCGCAGTCCTCCGTGAAGATGGATCATCTTCCCTGGAAGATCGATGTAGCCATGTTTGTGATTAGCTTAGCTTAGCTTCCCAAACTTCAAACTAGGGTGTCCAATTGTGATGCATCATCGAGTATTATTAGTCAATCAGAGGAGGTAATGGTTATTTTTTTAAGAGTCTAATTTTTAAATTAGACTCTTAAAAACCATAATTTAAAAAAAAATTAGACTCTTTTCTTTTTTCGAAGCATCACTTAGAAATCAGCCACAGAGAACACGCGACCAGACACGCACCACCAGCCCTTCCGCGATGGAGACTGCGCTGGCGCCGTGGTTCGCTCTTGCGGACACACTGCTGCCACGATGGCACCACAGCTTCTGCGGTATTGACGACGCGAATCGCCAGCGCGAGACGCTCCCACCCATGTTGGTCTCACTGCGAACGGATCCCGACGGACAAGAAGCCGCTCGTCGCCAGCAGCTCCGCGAAACGCTCACAGTGTTCGCATTCGCATACGAGCTGCATGTGCCTGCGTTTGCTGCGGCTGTATGTGCATTCAAACAGCTCAGCGTTGCTGATTGCGGTCTTCTCGACGAGAACAACCAGCGTCTGCGCGTGAAAATCCAGGCCGCCGTCGGTTTGAAGAAGCACGGCGAAGCCGTGGCCCAGCAGACGGCATTCTTTGACGAATGGAGCACTCCCACGGCCAGTAAGGAGCTCCAGAGATCAGTGGATCTACTCACATCCAGCCATAAACGCCGTCGGAGTGTTGCCAGCTCTCCGAGGTTTGACCTTGAGATCCATTTGGAGCTCTTGAATGGTGAGTCAGTCCACTCGCGAGCCTTCAAACTCGTCAAAATGGTTCAGAGCATCAACTGCACGGTGTTCAACATCACTGACGTAACACTGAACATTCACGACGTGGAGTACGCCGATATTGTTTGGGAAGAGCTGTTCCAGCTGCTACATTCGCTTCGGAGAGACGCTGTTATCCATATCCAAGCGAAGCTTCCGCACCAGTGCGGCATTGGGTTCTGGCCACTTGTCCAGTGGAAGCGACGCTTTGATTTGATCACGAAAACGCCCAAGGAGCTGATAGAAGATGCGAAGAAGAAGTGGAACGTGGCGTTAATGTATCAGCATCCCGAGTACGACACGAGTGCGGCTGCGCGTGCCATCATTTCGAGTCTGTCAGCACTCGCCCACTCGACTGTCGGCATCTCATCGCTCAGCATATCGGACGTTCTTCAAGGCAACTCTCAGTACGCCAAGTGGCTCGGGTATTTTCTACAAGCTAAGGCCGTTGAGACTCTACAGTGGACCGAAAATGCGTTGACAATGCAGGATGTGGACGCCATTGAGTCGATTTACTTGGCGCCAACACATGCTGAACGACTGCAGCGACTGTGGTTTACAACGTGGCGCGACGAGCGGCTATCGCAGATCGCAAGCGTACGGCAGTCCGTTGCCGATGAGACGCAATTTATTGGCGTGATGCACGACGACGCGAGAGATCATTGTGTGGAGGTGCATCTCGCTGGATTTGGCCAGTGCCGAGTCGACCGACGGCTCGCTGCCCCAGCGATCCAGAAGCTCGAACATAGCGTCTCAGGAGGAGAACCAAAGGTAGTCGGCACCTTGCTCAAGTCGCTGACGCTGAAGCTGAAACGCCGAGGAAATGGAGATGGCGAGCCTGCGGTGCGGCTGATCAACCTCATCGGCAGCTCACTTGAGGAGCTTGTGGTGGATGCACAGTTCCAGCAACTACAACTCACATCGCTAGTGTTGATCTTGGACGCGTGTCCACGTCTCCGCCGGATGTCTATCAAGTCGCTTCGCCTGTCGGCACAAGACGATACTACGATCCAGTTCACTTCAACGCCGACGAAAGTGTACCAATTAGAATCTCTGAGCGTTGGTGTTGCGGTTGACGACGCTGCGTCCGGGCTATTAGGCTTCGTGCGGAGGATGCAGCGACAGTTGCCCGTGCTGAAGGAATTTCGCCTCTGCGAGCTCCACCCACGGCCTGGGGCGGTTATCAACCAAGCCAACGCGAAGGCCATCGCACGAATGTTCTGCAGCAGCCTCGTGTCGATCACCAGTCTTCGTGTAACTGGCCTCCACATGGCGTACTTTCAAGACCTACTCACTGAAAGAACCCATGGCGGCCACCGACCTATCGAAACGCTGGAGTTTGACAGCGTCGCGTTCACGGACTGCACGTGGCAGATGCTGATGGCTGCGCTGAGCAGTAGCAGCCATCTATTAACACGCTCAGTTCACACGCTCAAGCTTCGCGTAGACGATCCCGACAATCAGAAGTCGCGAGATGTGATGCAGATGCTGGAGAAGAACCATTTCCTGGTGGATGTACAGGCTGTCTTCACGGGCGGAGAACGAGCGTCGATCGCTAGTGTCACGAGTGGTGTTGGAGTGCATCGACGCAAAGCTCCGTTGCTGATCAGGCACAAACTAGCGTTGCTCAGCGTCGTCAAGCGCATGGAACTGTCTCACAGTTCCGATGTGTTGCCAGGAATCTTCGTGTTCGCTGCGCCTGCAAAGACTCGGAGTGTTCGACTCTCGCGGTGTCCATGAATGCCCAGTCTGCAAGAGAAAACCAAGAATATTTCGCTCAAGAAACCCGCCGCCAACTACTTGACAAGCGGAGACCATCGTCAGGTGTGAGCGATGGGGGCCGACACGAAACCAGCGGAGTCTGCCTGGAAAGAATTGGCGTCGATGGCGAACAAATGGGATTTCCTGGAGCCGTGGCTCCAACTCCTGGCGTCGCACATTTCACCCGACCGAGACTCGGGCTGGCAACCCGACATGCACGGCGCGGCCTCTCTCGCTCCACGCCTCCATTGTCTCTCACTCTCCATCCTGTGGTCGTGTGAGGCGTATCGACTCACAGCGCCGCAGCTGCGAATGCTTCGCCGCGCGATGGAGATTGTCTCGATGGCGCTGTGCGTGGATCCGCAAGTGTGGTAGCTGCTGCGGTGTGAGCTACGGAACGACTCACACTGCAGCTTTGGACGAGATACATTGTACCACAATGGTGTGGCACGAGGTTTCTTCGACGTGGAAGCGGTGGCGTGGGATTTGAAGATCGAACAGTCGCGGACTGGTACGATGCTGCCGCGGCGATGAAGTATGTAGGATGGCTGCTGGGTGAAGAGCCACACGCTGTGAAGGAAAGCGGTAGCTCCACAGTCTCCGCTGCGGCCTATCGAGACGCTCTGGCTCGGATCCGACAATTGAATTCGTTCCGAGTGCCTCTGGACGAGCCGATTCCTCTCACTGGAACGTTCATCATCAGCAGCGAAGACAACGTGAACGACGAGATCGTGGCGATCGCCTCCAGCTCCAGCAGTCGGTTTGAGATCCGAGAGCTCACGCTAAAGATCCATGGACTGCTCTATCGATACCACGAGTGGGTGCCAGATCTGTCCAACGGCTCCAGCAAACCGGGATCGCGTCGATCGAGCTGCAGTTGTATCAAGAATTCATTCGCGTCGGCTTCACGAAAGAAGATCTACAGCGAATGACGCAGAACGCACATGGGATCAGTACGAAGAGACTCGCACTCGTGTTCGATCACAAATGGCCGAAACGGGTCCAGGATGTGAAGTTCAAAGTCAAGCGAGCCGTTGATACGAGCGACAGTCACAGTCGAGCTCCCTGGGATGGGGAAGACACTGATGTAGAGAGGCTTGAACTGCAGGATCGCTGGTCCCGTGCACACGGATACGTCGACCGGCTCGAGCTCGCGTCAAAACACTGGGGGCGCCTCAGTACCTGCCGTTTCCTGCGGCTACCACAGGCTGAAGATAGCGTCCTGCAGAAGCCGCAGGAGGTCGATATGTCGGCTGAGTTTGAGTGCATACCAGGCAACGACCCAGGCGTGACGTTTCTTGTGATTCCCTCCACGAAAGAGCTCGTGCGGGTGGATACGTCGGCCCTGAAGATCACAACTGCCAAAGCAAGCGCTGCCCCGCCCCCACGTTGGT
>JAADXI010000873.1:0-13674 GCA_023337615.1 Pythium brachiatum | reverse complement strand
CGTCGGCGGCTTGGAGGACGCGGATATCTTCGCCCTCTGTGAGCACAATGTGTCGCTGGACAGCACGCGCCTTGTTGAAGATGAAGTGCTGAAAGTGCTTTGGTGAGCGGTGGACGACGACGCCCTGGTCGAGCTCACCAACGAGCATCTCTTTTTCGATGTTCTGGTCGAAGATGTTTCGGCATTGTTGAATCTTGCGAACACTCGTAGGCAGTACATCCGTGGAGATACGGGAGAACTTCTTGACAGTCGTGAACGTGTCGTCTTCCACCGAGAAGATCGGGATCGAGAGACCGGTAGTGTCCAGCGCAGACACGCTCTCCAGAATCTCCTTGGCATTGCTGTGCGGGTAGTCACCGTTGGTCAAGATGATACCAGCAACCGATGGGAGGACGCCCGGGATACGAGAAGCCAGAAGACCGAGCAGGATGTCGCTGCGGTCAGCCGACGTGATCACCAGCAGGCCGTCTTCGTACTTCTTCATGTGCGCGAACAGATCTTTCAAGTGGCTGGTAGCGACGATCGCATCGGAGACTGTGACGTGGTTGGCGATCTCGTCCGCACCGAACAACGGCGTGGCGTTGAGCTTGTGGGCGACTTCATTGAGACGCTTGGACGCGATGACTTCGTCGAACGGCATGAAGCCCAAGAACGGAATGTTCTCCGAGCCAAACTGGACCCGCAGATCCTTACGAAGAGCCTCGGCATCTTGAGCGTGGACGCGGTTGGCGATCGTGCCAAAGTAGTTGAGTCCAGCGTCCTCCACCTGCTCCTTGCCCATGAGCGACCGCGAAAAGATCTCCCGTGCGAGCTGCTCGTCGCTCGCGTGGGCCGAGGCGTTGAGATCCGTCAACAGCAGCACGGGCGCGCCCATGGCCTTGGCGATGTCCACGTTGATCTTCCAGCTCATCGACGTCTCGTGCTGCGTGACTTGGGCTCCCTCGACGATCATGAAGTCGTGGTTCTGCTTGCACTGTTCGTACTTGGTCAGAATCTCCTCCACCAGGTCGTCTTCCTTGCCGGCGAGCCACGCCTTGAGTGCGTAGTCACACGTCACGCCGTACAGCTCCTCGACCGGTTGTTTCAGCTCCAGTCCGCTCTTGAACAGCTCGAGATGGTGGTCGCGCACCACCGGTCCCTTGGACGGCGCAATGGGCCGGAAGTAGCCCACAGACGCGTATTTTTGCTCGAGAATGTGCGATAAACCCAGCAACACAGGCGAGGTCTGCTTGGAGATGTCGGTGGACGTCACGTACAGCGAGTCGATCGGCGTCTTCTTGATGGCGCCGTTGCCCACCGTCGTACTTAATCGGCGACGGCGGCTGATAGGACGCGACGCGAAGCCGCGGATGCTGCCCACCGCACGCTCCGCAGGCGCGAAGGCACTGCGCACGCGCCACATAGTTTAGTTAAGTAGTTAGGAGCCACACGTGCCAGGCGACAGGCAGAAGCGAGAATGGCTGCTCCTGTTGACTGTACAGGTACACAGCAGTAGGAGGAGGAGGAGCCGTGGATCTTGCCGCTGGCTGCGTCATTTGATATGGAGCCTGCGCAGAGGAGCTGCTCGTTGACTGGCGCGCGTCTATTGGCTGGCGGCCAGGCGACATGTCATGCACTGCGATGACGTCGATCGGCGGCGCCAAGCGGACCGCTTCAACATCATCGGTACCTAGGTGTTTTAAACCCGTGTACTTGGTGTTTGTAAGGATGACTCGAATCGGACACACTGTTTCAAACAGAAAACCTCAGAAACGTACTTTGGAGGAGAGCAGTGACGCAACGCTCGTCGACGCGCCAGCAGTGCGAGAAGTGATGCACGTGCAGACGAAAGATGAGGAGAGTGATCCTGTGGCAATTCGTGCGTCCGTCCACGCGTGCGCCACGCGTGTCTGCGTGGAGGCGGATGAGCAGAGGCGGATGGCTAGATTCAGGCGGCGTTTCGTGTGCATTTTCGTGGCTGTTTGGGGTGGTGGGGTATGCGCCACGCACGCGCCAAAGACGCGTGGGCAGACGACCTTAGTGCCGGCAGTGGGACAGATCTTTCAGCTGTGCGATGATGTGAGTCACTTCCCCATGCGATGAGAGAATGAGGGACGTCGCGTCGCCCTGCGTGGCTCTGCTGAAATTGCTGTGGTAGGTTCCTATGGCAGAAACAATGAGAGAGAGAGGACGGGAGATTGGGAAGTCCGGGGGGGGATTGCCTGTCTAACTAGTGAGCGCTTCGTTTTCATGCTTTACAGTCGCGGACCAAAAGGAGAGGAGGGAAGGGGGCAATCAATCGCCTAGTACGAGAACTCGTTGAACGTGGCCTTGTCCTTCTTGTTCTTCTTCTCCTTGGCCTTGAGCGCCTCTTCTCGGGCGATCTTGACGGCCGAGTTCTCCGTCTTCTTCTTGCCCTTGGTCGAGGCCTTGGCCTTGAGGACGCTCTTGATGTCGACGACGACAGGGGCCTCGGCAGACTCCTCAGCAGCCGGCGCCTCCGTGGCGGCAGCGGCAGGCGCCTTCTTCTTTCCCTTCTTCTTCTTCTTGGACGCAGAAGAAGACTCGCCCGCTGGGGCGTCCTCCACCTTCTCCACCTTCTCCTCAGCAGGAGCCGACGCGTCCGCTACATAATAAATCAAGAAACACCGTCAGTTCACGTGGGATAAATCTCCAGCATAGATGCAGACGCACGCTTGATGCCGAGCTCAGCGAGAGCCTTCTCGAACTCCTCGAGCTCGAGCTGCTTCTTCTCCTTCTTGGACAGCTCGCGCGCTGGCGCGGCGGTGGCCTTAGGAGCAGCAGGCTTTGAGGCCTCGACCGCTGGGGTCTCCTCCTCCTCCTCCTCCTCTTCCTCGGAGTCATCTTCGTCGCTGTCCTCTTCGTCTTCCTCCTCTTCCTCAGCTTCAACCTCCGTCTCCTGGGTCACCTCCTCGGCGCCCTCGTCGTCGCTGTCATCGCCCCACGCGCCCGACTTCTGGCTGGCAAAGGCGAACGGCGCCTTGTCGTCAGTGGCAGCGGCCTCCTTGGCCTTGGTCTTCTTGCTCTTCTTGGTGGCGTTGAGCGCTGCGCAAGACCCAATCATACGACATTCCCCAAGTCAGCATTGGCGCATTGTATCCACTGACTGGTCCACATCCATCGCGACCGCGGCGCTTTCACAGCCACTTCCACGCATGCAAAACGCACCGGCAAAGCCGTTCACGAACTTGATCTCCTCTACGGCCTTCTTCTTCACCATGGTGCTCTTCCTGCTTGGGTTCCTTCGACCGAAGCTGCTGCTGCAAGCGTCTGCTTCTTCGTTGCGTTGGGTTGCTGGGCAAAGGTTCCGCACGCTTTCATTGGCGGCCCGGATCCGGAAAAAAGGGGAGAGCTCCAAAAGCTGCGGTTCACTTGGGTATCCAAAACAGTGCTACGAACCGCCGTCGAACCCTAGCCCACATATATCCCAAAGTTGACAAAGTGAACCGTCCATAATTCGACTGTTAAACACATATCGACAGTATGTCGAAAACGGGGTTGTCGAAAATTACACAGGTGTTAGAAACCGCCCGAACCGCAAACACTCGAAGAGCTCAGGAGGTTTCTCCGCGTCATCCCCATCGCAATAGCGCCACGCGAAGAATTGGGAGCGAGCGAGCGTGGTGGCGTGACGGCAGTGCAGTACGAAGCACCGCCAGCATCTCCACCAGAGACCTGCGTCTATCTGGGTGTATCCATTTGACTCCCGCATCTGCGAAGCGCGTCCTCTGCTCTCCTCAGACGGCGACGCCCCTTGCGCATAAGACCGAAACGTGCGACGCCGCTGACGCCGCTGGAAGAAGGCGGGAAGCCAAGCCAAAAAAAGCGCGACCTCTGGTTTGTTGGTGTGTTTATCTTGCGCTTCTGTGGCCAGAGAGAAAGAGAGAGCCATCGTTACTTTCGCGCAGTCGCTGACGGCGTGCGTGGTGGGAATAGATCGACCAGGAGCCGAGAAGAGCGCGCGCGGTCTCGTGTCCAGCTTTCCTTTGCTTTCCAGTCCAATCCAGTCCAGCCGCGAAGCCCCCACAAACCGAAACAGTGTGTGTAACTAGCCTGCGCTTTGCTGCTGCTTCTCTTCTCCTGGCGCCTGCACGGGTATGATGACCAAACTAAAGGATGTCTACGGTACCTACAAGAAAGAGATGTCCAAGTTCGGCGACGGCGATATCGTGTCGGTCATGGGCGCAGCGCGAGGGAAGCCTGGGTATGCGAACCTCAACCACCTGAACGTTGGCTCGCCCGGCAGCGACGTCAGCGACATGGACGACACCACCGACCTTGAAGAGCTGCTCGCGCAGGGCACCAGCAAGGGCCCGCAAACACATCCTGGTGCGTATTCAAGGCTGTGGAAACCACCTACAAGGCGGAGTACTGACGCTAGGTATTCTCTATGATCTCACAGGTATCGTTTGCTGCGCGGTCTTCAGCTTCGCGGGGTTCTTCCTTCTTGTGCGTGCTGCTTGTGTGACCGTATTTGACTGTGGATGGATCGCTGACTGTTTATTTCTTGTCACTCTGTAGCTTATTGTGGGCTCCATCGTGAGCAGCAACTCGCTCTACATCCGCGTCAAGCCGCAGCACGGCAAGAAGAAGTCGTCGCTTGCCACCAGCATCTTCCTCGCAGCGTTTCTCTACCTCTGCGTCTTCGGCACGAGCGTCATGTACTTCTTGCGAGCGCGCCGAGCCCAGAAAGTGTATCAGCTCTCCATGGACGTACACGCCGACTAGAAGGCAAGGACCGCAAGCCACACACTTTCTTCCTTTTCTTCTTCCCAAGACGCTTGTAGAGTAGTTGATAGGTAAATATTTTATCAAAGGCGGTGGGCGATTGGAGCTCAAGGCTCCGCTCTCCCTCTTCCATTTGCACTCAAACCACACACACAAACACAACCAATCTACGCCATCTCTGCAGCAACCGCCGCCGCCTCATCAAGGCCATTGCTGCTGGGGATCGACTGGATGATTCCTTTCTCGTAGGCTGCGTCCATGGCCTTCACCCCGACTTCCGCCTTCGCCTTTTTCTTCGAGATCGCCGTCGTGGTAGCGAGTACCTCTCCATTGACCACACATGTGGCCTCGAATAGAGTGGCGTACTTGGTTGGCGAGATGTCGGTCACGACGAACTCCACGCGTAGTCGTCGCTGGGTATTCAGCTGGTTGAACAGCATGACGGGGTCCAGCTGCCTCTCGTACATCGTCAGTTTCACTGGACCATCCCCATCAATGGTCGACGACGGAGAAGCATGTTCTCGGATCTCTTGCACACCAGCTTCTTTGGCTGAGACCACGAATGGTCTTCCTTCTTGCTGAGCCAACGCGTACTTGTCCAAATGCTCCTGATCTTCAGGCAGCAGCGTGCCTGCGTC
Source organism: Pythium brachiatum (assembly GCA_023337615.1). Taxonomy (NCBI): domain Eukaryota; phylum Oomycota; class Peronosporomycetes; order Pythiales; family Pythiaceae; genus Pythium; species Pythium brachiatum. The sequence goes on along the minus strand of JAADXI010000873.1, from coordinate 8,308 downwards.
TTGCTTCATATCCCACAACTTCTGGATCGCCAACTTCGCGGCTTCATTCTTGCCAACTTTCTTGGAGCCGGCCAAGACGCCAGTGGCGAGTTCCACACCAGTGGAGCCGTTGATGATGTTGCATTCAAACAGCGACGGCTCGCCGTCGTCCGGATTGTGTCGCGGGTCCATCGTCACGCGAAGCTGTAGCAACAGCAGTTCACATTCGTCAGTATAGTCCCCAGCTCACACAATGTGAGCAGTCATCACTCACCTCGTGCTTGATCCGCATGAAGTAGATGTGCAGGCGCTGATACGGCTCCCTGTCATCGTGAAGGATCGGCAAAGGCGTGACATCCACCGACCGCGCCAGTCGCTTTAGGCGCTCCTCGTCTTCCTTGGCACGTTTCTCGCGCTCCTGCTCGTCCATTTTATCACGCAGGTCCTTGATGGCGATCAGCTCTGTTCTCTCTTCAAGTAGCTTCATTTCTGCAGCGTCGATCTCGACTTGCAGCTTCGGAAACTGGTCGTTCTCGGGATGGAACTCGATGCCCTTGGCCACCATAGACCGGCCTTCGTCAAAGAGCTGCTGCATCAGATTGACCTTCGACAGCGCGTACAGCGCCTTGCTACTTCGCTGGTCCACACGCAAGGCCTGGTTGGCGAACTTTCTAATCTCTGCGCCGTCGCGAAGCTTAATCGCACACACCGCCATGTTGCAGCATAGCGTCACATAGCGTTCGCGCAGTTCCTCTTCCTCCCACTCACTCGGCGGATACGCATTGCCGTAGTACTGGTCTTCGTGGTACTTCAGTAGAGCATCGAGGCCTCTTTGGAATGCATTCTTCGCAGCGTAGTAGTCGCCGCGCTTGAACTTGTTCTTGCCGTCCGTCTGCGCAGCATCCACGTCGGCCATGAAATCGGGAGTCGAATCCGCGGCGAAAGCGCTACTGTTGCGCAGCAACTCTTGCTCGAAGATCGCATTCGCATCTGCCTGAAGATGCAGTGTATCCGCTCCTGTGCTGCGGAGGCGCCGCAGTACGTCCTGGGTCGTGGGGTCCCAGACATGGTCAGCAAAGGACCGAGTCGCGTCGCGCACGAACGATATGAGCAGATGCTGCACGGGCTCCAGCGCCAGCAGCGGACCAAGCAGTTGCTGCGTTTGCTTGTCGCTGTCCACTAGTGCCTGCTTGAGCTGCTCGCGCTCGCGCGTCGTCAACGGCGGCAGCGTTGTCGCCATGGTCGCTTCCTAATCTGCTGGTGATGGATCCAACGGCAATGATGGCAATGATGGCAATGATGCTGGTCAGGTCGGCATTCTAAAAAGCGCTTTTTGGTGTTGAGATGTATCCAAAGGATACTCGAGTGAAAAACAAGGCCGTGCTTTGCCCGGAGAAGCTCTGGATATTTATATCCGAAAATCACTTTTTGAAGACGTAAAACTGCAATATTACCGGAACGGAGCTGCAAAATCATCAAATCAGCATCTCAAGGTTATTTTGATCGCCGTTCGGGGCGACAGCTTCGCGAGAAGAAGCACTTGCTCACGGTCTCGGACGTGATTTACCGCCGCTAATTCAACATGCGCGAGAACCGCGAGTCCGTGGACGGCATGCGCTCGCTGTTCTGCATCCCCGAGCACACGGCATCGGTCTCGCAGGAAGAGATCGCCCAGCCGCTGCTCGAGGCCGTGGCGGTCTAGCGCGCTCCCTTGTCACCCACCAGATCGATCCTCCTCGTCGGTGCATGGATTCCGCGCTCTAAGCGCTCCTTGGAAAATCATAAGGCTGCCAATCATTTTAACCCGACTGCTTGATGAGAGGCGAGAGTGCCTATCGACCTATCCTACCAAGAAACTTGAAATATAGGCGAATTTTGGCGCCAGGAATATCCGCCATGACAGGAGAGTGGTCAAAAACGTCGAAAACTTTAAATGGGCTTCCACATTTCCATACATATTCATATGAAAATCCCATTTATTAATGACCTTGCTCGCTGGGGTGACTAGATCTAAGTACTGCTCAGCCTGCAACTGGCCCTCCATTCGTGAGGACTCCGCAGTCTTAGAATGCTTGCATTTTTGTATCGAAAAGGTGGCATGACCTATGCCACTGTGATCTATCTATGACACTAAGGAATCCTTCAAGACAGATTTCACCGCCTCCTTATTATGGCCCACGTCTTGCAGAGGCTTCGTTATTGACACTGTGCGACGCAGACGTAGACCACGATCGCCCATCTAGTGGTCAAGCCCGTGAGACAGTGCCTGGGAAAATACAATATAATACTGATTGGCAGGTCACTGTCTCCTCAATCAATTATTGGCAAGTTGATTTATTGAAGCAACCAAACCAAGCGAAGCTATCTCCGTCGTTATCTACCCACACACTGTGGCCGACGAAGCTGCCTGCTGCTGAACGTATCAAAGTAGAATGCTCTTCACGATCCAGAAGAACTAATGCTACAACAGCTATTATAATGCTACAACAGCTACGGCCGTACATCGCAAAGCTCCTGATGTAGGGTCCTCGCCATCACCTTCAACGCAAGTGCGTTCGTCTCGGCAGATCAGAGGTTTCGAACGCGACCCCGGGACTGAAACGAGCGTTCAGCCTCAAGAAGACGCCGCGATGGACCGGGGCAGCAAATAACCTAAAGTAGTGAGAATCAGGAAGACTCGTTGGTAAAGTCTTTATTTTGGCTTAGTTTTTGCTGAGGTTGCGCGAAGGTTGTTCTTGTCCGACTGGAGCAACATTCACTTGAGAAAATCAAATTGCACAGACTATAGGCGATTGAGACTTTCAATACGCAACAATACACAACTGGAGATATTTGAAATTACATAAAAGGTCGTTGTATAAGCTTAAAGGAGTATTCTACAGCTTATGAGTTCCGCCTAAGACTCTGGATATAAATATCCAGAGAACACCTGTCAACTCGTAAATACGACTTCTTACGACTTGCGTGCTTGCGAGAGTGATGGTCTCCAATTTTCCCTTCCTTCCTTTTCTGCCTCCATCACGCCACCAACCGCGTTTTGGTTTAGCGCGCCAACACATTTTCGACGGAAACTTTGCGCGAAAGCGCCAACGGTACGCGGGACGCGCGCAGATCGGCGCGTGATTGGAAGGTGTTGCGTGGGGATATCTTCTTGGACGACATCTCCAGACGACATAGGAGCGTGTGATGAACGAACGGGTGCAGTCCGCGTCGCGATACGTGGCCGGGGACGCGAGATATGGCGGCCGCACGGGACCGCCTCCACCACCTGGTGCCGGCGTGGCGGTGGATGCACCACCAGTCGATTCAGCGACGCAGAGGCCTCGTGCACGCGGGCGGCGTGTGCCTACAAATACAAGCGCACGGTATCAGGCCCCTAGAGGATACAACGACGAGATGGCGCCACCGCCGAGTGAATTTGATGAGGTGGACGACGAGTTCCAGTTGGACGACGAGCTCAAGATGGAGTTCGACCGGTCGGTGATGGCCCACCGACGCCCGCAGCGCATGAAGTACGTCAAGTGCAAGACGCGCGTGCAGCCGGATCTGCTGGTGCCGTATCTGTATGGAGGCGACCGCCGCAGCCGCATCCACCAGATCATCGAACGCACCGGCTGTACGATTGACTATTGTCCGGAATCCCCAGGCGATGAAGATATCGTGATGGATCGCAGCGACTTCATGATGAATTTCCTGGTGACGGCGGAGACGGCGGGGCAACTGGAGGCGGCGACGCGGCTGTTGCGCGTGCTCGTGGATCGTGTGCAAGTCCACGTGGAGAACAAGTTGAACTCTGCGGCAGCTAGACGAGCGTCTCTGGATCGGCGCAACAACAGCCATGAAGGATCTCCGCAGCAGACTCACGTTCGACGTTTTGATCCACGGCATCCGAGTGACGGATTCAGTCCGCGGTATCCCAGCATGCTGAAAACAGAGCCACAAGATGAGATGGGTGGTAGTGCCAATCAAGCTGATGCGAGGCTGCCAGGGGGGCAAGATATGGGAGCCACGGAGATGCCTGCGACGACTGCAGCTGCCTCGATGCCACGTCACCGTCATAGTGAGCGATGGATTGACGACGAAAGCGCAGCGTGGTCGGCACACGCAGTTCCGGAAGAGGACCCTCACCATTATCGACCGTCTCGACACTATGGAACGCCACGCTTCCATCGCCCCGTGTATCGTCGCATCCTTGTCGATGAAAACGGGTACGAGGTCATGTACCCACCGCAGTTCGATCATCTCCGTCGGCTTTCACCTCGTCTCTCAGCTGCTTCGGCTGCTATGTCATCGCCCCCGATGCGAAGACGTAGACAAAGAGATGCAGGGCCGCCGCAGTACCACGAGACAAGCAGCAGCGAGGGCGAGGTTGTTGTTCAAGGACGACGAGATACATCAATGAGATCCTCCACCAGGGCAGTTCCTGGAAGCGCGCGTCCAGGGGGCGCAGGATTCAACAATGCAAGCTTCAACCGCGCTGATGGTGTCGAATTTTCGGTGAGACGAGGAGTAAAGCGACGACTTGATCCGCGCAGAGGCGAAAATATGCATCCGCATTATCGCATGAGTCGGCGATGTCCTGCAGTTCACGAGTTCCTGAGCGACGGAGACGAAGATGGGATGTTCCTCTCCGGTGACGAGTACATTGACGATATGTATGACGAGACCACATTGCCGTGGTATGCAAATGAGCGGGAGCAGTCCACGTTCTCGCCTCCAGTCGACACTGGGGAAGAATTGCGGAGTGAAGTCGGCAAGCGTGGTGCTGACGAAGACAATGTTGTGAACGAGTCAGCTGTTAACCTTCCCGCGGCACCCGCCGTTGTGACAGCGACAGCTCTGGAAGGTGTTGTTGATCTCAACGGCTCGTGCAATCAAGCCAAGTCGGGGCCAGAACTGGGAAGTTTGGTGCTTCTCAAGTCGCCCGTGGTCTCCAGCTCGGCGTCGTCTGGTGTGGAAACAAACGTGTCGATTGTTTTTGGGCGTGCAACTCACTCAGGAGATGATGCGGTAGGCGACCAGAGTTCAGACGCAGAGCCCGAGAAAGCAACGCGAACGGCTGTGATGCCCCACTGTGACCCTGGTCACCCCACTTCGATGTCACCATCACAGCGAGACGAAGTCAAAGTACCGAGTGCTGAGAACATTCGCGGGATCGAACGTGTCGACAATGTGGAAACGGTGTCCACGACAGCGGTCGAAGCTACCAGTCACAGCCCAGGTGTCGAAGAGAGAAGCGAGCCAGACCTTGTGTCGAGCGAGAATCTCAAGGCAGTTGCTCGCTTCGATGAAGAAGACAGCATTGCGGACTTGAAGGGAGACGAAGAGGCGGAGCTTATGTCGTCAACAAAACCGGCCACCGCGATGATGCCTCAAGGACGAGATCGCTTGCCAGCGCGTGTTCGACTGAACGATGCCATGAAAGAAATCATGGACCGGAGCTCTCGCAACGAAATTGTGCGAACGCGGGTCGAGTCAACGTTACTGGCAATGGCCAAGCGTGCATCTAGTCTCGCAGCACAGGCAGCCTCGCACGAAGAGCTTCGTCAACTTGCACAAGTAGCTCAAGAGGTCGAGTGCGAAGTCTGGCGCCAGAGATCTGTTCATTCAGACACGAAGCAGGCTTTATCAGCAACTCTTGGATCCGCGATTCAGTTCGCGTCGGACCAGACCATTCCTGCCAGAGAACGCATGATGGCCTTGCAGAGAGGCTTGACAGAGGTGATTTCGAGAGAAGTGGAACGTCTACTCAAGGAGGCTGCTTTACAGCCAACAGTCCCGGTTGTCCTCCCTGTTTCGAGTCCCACCCATTTGTTGGCTGCTGCACACGTGGAGCCAGTTGCCGAGCAAGTGGAGCCGATTGTCAGAGAAAGAAAGCGGACCGTCGAGTCTCCTCCGCCAAGTGCCCCAACCGTGCCATCAGCCTTGCTGATCGAAGTGAGAGAAGCTCAAAAGAAGCCAGAACGTCTGCCGCCTCCGTCGACTTACATGACTCGCGTTCCCAAGTACGACTTGAAGCGAGACTCCACCACTGCCCCGTTGAGTATTCCTCGCGAGGCGCCGTCGTTTGTGTCTGAACTCGTGCTCGAGCTCGAACGGTCAACTGGATTGTCATCCGTGATGGCGAGTGCCCAAAAGCGTCTTCTGCGAGAGATCAGCAAAAGTGACCCGTATTACTATCTGCATACCATGCCGTTGTCCGATGGACCACGGAAGGGTCGGGCGGGGTCGTCGTGTCCGTTTGGGTGCTCGGGAGTGTCCGCTCAGAAGTGGGAACGCAAGGTCGTATCGCAGATCAGCTCGCGGATGAAGTGGTTCGACTCCGTTGCTTATTCGCTCGCCAAGGTTTCCGGTGGGAAGGAGCTATTGAGCCGCAAGAAGCTGAACTCGACTGTTCGGAAGCTTCATTTGGTGGCGCTCCAGCTTCACTGCCTCATCGGCCATCTTTACTGCCTTCGCAAGCGAGCTGTGTGCCGCGAAATCGACTCTTTACCGACCGCGCTCAACAATTCGTACTACGAGAAGCGCATGAACGGCTATAAGTCGCGACTGAAGCTGACCGTCTACAAGCCTCCTTCTCCCCTGCATGCTGCAGGAACGGGTGGAACGCCCGCCCCACCAGAAGAGCTTCTTCGCGATACTTTTGAATTCTACCCAGAGTTGCTGCTGTGCGTGGATATCTGGGGCTACGACGATCGTCAGGGGACGCCAGAAAGCAAGGCCAAGGTGCCGAGCGAGCTCTTCCGGAAGGTTTCGCAGTTGGCGTTCGATTTCGAGAACGACACGAATGGCCTTCTTCAGAGCATCTGTGAAGAACTGCTGAGCATTTTGTGTCAGTGGAACGATTTCAAGTGGGGCGAAAGCCTGGAGTCGCTGACAATCGACGACATTGTCGCGTTTGAGGCGAAGGTGAAGACCAGCATTCGCAAGATCTTGGATGCTCATGCGACTCACTTGCTCGCACAGTGGTCGGGTTTGCTTCTCCACAAGCCACTTGCACTCAAGCACGTGCGACTCACCCAAGCCAACGTTTATTACTCGGAACAACCGGTGTCGACGTCAACGCAAGTGCCGATCGCGACTTCTAGCACTGCCACGAGTTCGAAAAGCTTTTTGTTGTTTCGTCGGGACGATGAAGATGACGATGACGAAGACATGAACGAAGAAGAGGAAGAAGACTCGATGGTGCACAACTTCTGGCGCTCTCGGTTCGCTCCAACATCGACTTCGACGTCAGCATCCTCTACGTCGTCATCCTCGTCCGAGTCGGTGAAGGCCAAGGCTGTGCTACCTCCACTGAACCTCTCCAAGCTGGGTGAAGAGGACTTGCTCAAGTCCACCAAGGAAGCAGGCCCATTGTGTGACGAGTACGACATGCGCCAACGCTGCCTCGCACTCTCTGGGACTACTGGGCGGCTGGAGGTGGGTGGAGATGCAGACGTCGGAGATCTACTGCGTCAACTCACTCAAGCGCGCTCCGTTGTCGAAGAGGCGATCCGGACGTCTGAGCAGCTAACACTCCACTCCTTCAGCCAGCAACACAAGAACAACAGGAAGATCGGTGAGGGCGGACAGCCGTCAAGTGATGGGCTCGGATCCTTCGGCTACGACGAGTGCATGTCGGATGCTTCACAGGATGATGACGACGCGATCGTTGACGCGCTCCTGTCGAGTTTGAAAAGTCCACAGAAGCCGAAGCCAATTGTGCAAGTCGAGAGTGCTGCTGAGCCTGAGGCGAGAAATCTTCCCACGTCAGAAGCTGCCAATGAGGATACCAGCGCGTGGGCACAGCCTATGATGAAGGACCTCTTGGAGATCGTGGCATCGACCAACCACGAGATCAGCGATATCTGTGGACAGCGTGCTCGTTCTGCTCGCGTGCGCGACAAACTGCAGTCCCAGTCGCTGGATCTCGCACGTCAGAGCATCCAGATCTTCCAGACGATCCTCAACATGAAGCCATGAGTGCGGTGCCGGTAAATGGATGTCAACATGTATGCATACACCATCGATGACGTACTCACGTGGGTTGGATCAGCGAGGCATGAATGTGAATTCTCATTTTTAGGTTTTCAAGGTCACGACATACACACGACAACTCTCAGCATCCGCCAGCGACAACGATCGCCGTGGGAGCTGTAGCCCGCGTGCTTACAATCGAGGCGACAGGTCGTCCGTCGGTGGCACGACCGCGAACGGCTTGCGTGGCGGGTTGAGCTTGGCCGGCGATGGCGCCTTGCGTGGCGTCTGCTTCTTGGCGTGGATGGCCGCGATCTTGGTCTGCACGCGGTGCGCGTAGTCCGGGTCCACCTGGCGGAAGTTGCCGATG
>JAADXI010000872.1:0-13679 GCA_023337615.1 Pythium brachiatum | reverse complement strand
GCTTCGAATGTAGGTCGGCGCATTCGTGCAGCGTCGTAGAAACGGAACTCGTTGCGGGATTCGAGAAGCTCAGCGTAGTACACTGCCCCTTGAAGTTGGGAGTCATGATGGGGGTCTTTGGCATAATGGGAGCGAAGGAACGGCGCCACCAACGCCATTGCCGCGATCACTTCGTCGTCACTAGACGACACACAGCTCTCGCTGCTCTCACTGCACTCGCTTTCGTCGTCGTCCATTTGGGCTCGCGGAGGCGTTGTCAGTGTGGCAATCGGTGGTGGTTTCGCTGAAGCGACGCAACTCCATATTTGGATGTTTCGTGTGACTTGATATTTGCTCAAACATTAACGTACGTCGTGAAATCGAGAATCGCCAAGTCGATAAAGCAGCTGAAACGCGATCTCACTCGAAATCGCATTTCCTAGAATTGGCAATTACACGAGATATCGCATATCGATATAGCATTTTTGGAGAACGGGACCTCACTGTCTGGTCATTCGATCAATGTGATACTCTACAGTCTGTATGATACTCCAGGTGAGCTTCAACATGCAGCTTCAACCCCTTGAGTCTTTTGGTCTGGTCTGTACGTCTGGTCAGGATACCGTCTGACCAGATTCTCAGACCTGATCGTCATTTGACCCATTATAAATTCTACCCATCCATTGACGCTCTCACTGCGCGAGTTTCGTATCAGTCTCTTCAAGCATAACCCACGCGAAGCTGACAGGGTCATGGACACTGAGATCCACCAGCGGTTCCTCGAGATGCTAGCCGAGAACCGACGACTGCTGCAGTTTGAGATGTCTGAATCAGAGCGGGACATGGCCACCAAGTATGCCCGCGACTTCAACGCCCACCACAATGAAGCTCTGTTCGGACGACTAGGACCGCTACCAATGGCTAAGACGTTGGCATTTCTCAGTGTTGTTACAGTGGATACTTCGCTTCCGACCAGCAGCAAGAAAGCCAAGACGGCGACTACGAGAGGCGAGTCACTTCGATACAAGCTGGACGTTGATGTGCTTCGCCTGATCTTGGAGCTGGCCGCGATTCCTCTCCGCCGCACCTGCAGGTTCTCTGAAAAAGCTGTGCCTGGCATCCCACGAAGCATGCGAGCGCTAGTTCTACGAGCACAGGAGGCAGAGGCAGCACAGAGACAAGCGATCGCTGGAGCAGAGCCACAGACGGCCCCACCGTTAAAAGTCGAGACCCTAGCAGAATAAACACGGAGATCACGACAGATGAGGTATTAGTGGACGAAACTCAGTATCGCCGTCGGCTGTGGCCACTCCGGCAGCCTCGATCAAGGTTGCTGCTCGGCGCGGAACCGTTTCGCAAGAACCTTCTGGTGCATTGAATTTGATTAACATCTCTGTAAATCCAACTACAAAGTTATCGAGTCCAGAGGTGCCGATGACCGCCAAGACATCGACATCAAGGTGGAGCTCGTACAAAGACGGCTGCCATAAAGATGGCCGATATCATAGCGGTACTACGCAGGCCTCGAGATCCGTCGCATGGCGTTGCAGAGAGAGCCACGCCAAGCGAGACCCGAGGACGACAATGACACGAAAAGCCACGGCTCGTTGGTGATGGGTGGATGTGTTGAGAAAGTACATATCATGTACTTTCTCAACAGCCTATCTTTGGACCCAGGCAATTCCCTGGCAGTAATCGATCGCTCCAGCCAGCAGCAGAACGCACCACCATGAGCGGCGCGCGAACAGGAGTTGAATGGCAAGCGCAGCTGCAGCCGTGGCTGGATGCGCTCAACGAAGCCGGACTCCGAATGGAGTGGACGACAGTCTCCGATATTGAGAGCCTATGGGTGGTGTTCAATGCCAGAGCGTCGACCGACAACAGCGACCACGCGTGGCTGCTGCGTGTGGAAGCGATGGAGCTGCTGGAGCTTCTCGCGCGAGTCGACATGCCACTGGCTTGGCGCTTGCTTGCGAAGGGTTCGCGTTTGTGCGATTCGCTGGTCAAGACGCGGTGCGAAGAGATCCGCGTGCTCCCGCGCTTCCACCTCGCGCAGCTGAATTGTGTGAGCCTCACGAATGCAGAAGACCCCACGTTCGAGCGCCTGCTCAAGATGAAGACGCCGCCGCCGACTCATTCAACCACTTACGACGACGTGAAGACGGCGCCGCTGGAACAATGGGCGAAAGCTCACGGCGGGCGAGCTTTCGATCGCGAGAAAGAAGGCCGCGTGGAGGTCTCATTAGCATTTGGTCTGCCAGGCATCTTTGACGACATTCCCAATGTTCAGCAGCCAGCGGATAGAGTCGTCGAAGCAGCGTTGATGAAGATTGAGGAAGTGGTGCAAGCCCATCGTGGAGGAGATGCCATCAAGAACACCGTGGTGCTACCTCCGGCAGTCGAGCATCGATCGGGTCCTCTCTCGCTCTGCTCTCTGAATTTCAACAGTGGCTCGGAGTTCGTTCCAGATATTTTGCTCTCATCCATCAGCCGTATGGCCTCTATGGATGTGCCGACCTCTTGCTTTGATTTCCGGAAGCTGGATACAACACAACTTGATGCCACTATTTGGAATATTTTCCTGAAGAACCACGTCTCATCGGCGCAAGTAAGCGGAATTCGAAACCTGTCGTTTGACATGGGTGCCGTCGACATTGGTGGGATGGAAGAACTTTGCCTGGCAATGGTCCATAGCCGTAGTCTTCGTGAAGTCGATTGTGGCTCCTGGTCCATGTACGAAGATGGACCGGGTGACGGCGACCTCGAGCGATGGCTGTGGCTCGCGTACGCGCTCTTCAGCAATGAGGCCACACACAACATCCACACCGTGAGCTTCAACATGGAACTCCTTCAGTATATGACCTACGTCGACGCGATGCGACAGTTCTTGGGCCACGACGATCCGCTGGCGTATCTCTACGAGTTCCTTGAAACCTATGAAGACGATGAAGATGACGAAGATGAAGTGATGAAGAAGTCAATGTGCCATCAACGGCGGCGACAGCAGTGTTGAAACCATCGGCGATTGTGAGCCGGGGCTTCTACTACCCAGTTGAGGAAGCTGAGCAAGATCACGGCCTCGTGGCCATCGAACCCGGCAACGCGTATCGCATCGTGCGCAATCTACCTCAAGACGACTGTATTGGGATTTCGGTGCCAGGTTGTGGCACTTGCTGGACTCAACGCAGCGAGATTCTCGAGCTTCAACCTGTGGGGAAACGTGAGACCCACTCCGTTCGCCACCTGAATCTCCACAACGTGACATTCGATAGCAATCCACGCGCTGTGGTTGCGTTCCTCGAGCTCGTTGGTGAGCCAATCGAGCGACTGACACTCCAAGACCTGCGGCTCGGAGAAGATTACGACCTCGACATGATCCTCTCACACCTTCCAAACCTCACGCACCTCGAACTCAGCCCATGCCGTATCCAGAGCCTAGATCCTCTGTTCAGCAACGAGATTCCACTGGAGACCTTCCGTCTCGATAATGTGGGCTTGCGGGGCTATGAAGATGCCGATTGGGACGAACGCAACGACAGCTGGGATGGCTTCATGGCGACGTTGAGTGACCCCATCCAACCAATGGCGCTGTCGCTGCGTGAGCTTCACATCGACTTCCAGCGGTATTCAAATGACGATTTGAACTTTGGCGAGCCCGAGTCAGTTGTCGAGATGCTCAAGAAGAATGAGCGGCTGCTGCGATGTGAAGTGGTGATGCGCAAAGGATCGTTTTCAGCCGATTGGATCCCTGGTTTTTTAGCGCACGACGATGAACCGCTACCAGGGAAACTGGGACCATTGCCGCAAGCTGAGACCGTGGCGTTCCTCAGTGTAGTCACTGCGAACAGTTCGAATGCCTCAAATGCGAAGAAGATCAAGACCATGCCGTCGGCGCGGTACAAGGTGAACGCTGAGTCTCTCCGGCTCATCTTGGATTGGGCGGCACTGACACCACGCCGCAAATGCATCTTACTCTAGTGCTTGAAAAGGCTGCCACTGAGTCAGTGTAGCTTCACGCGTTCTCTTTAACCCCTCCAATACCGGCGATCCGAGGCCTCGCTAATTTCGGTATGTTGTATCATACAACGTACAGATCATATAGCTTTTCACTATAGCTTGCATAAAAAGACACGAGGTTAGCTGCAAACTGCGGGGAAGGAGAATCCGTCACATGCTGTCTCATATACAGAATCACAGACCGATCGGATTCGTTATGCTGTATGGTGCAGCCTCCTCCGTTGTGGCGACACCAACACCTGGTGGGTGAGACCCCGTTTTTGTATACCATCTGACTGACTGAGGATTTGAAAGAGAAACGCATCTTCCACAAACTCAGTTGGAAACAGCATATCATCCCAATCGAACATCCACGTTGTATCCGATGCTGCATGAATGATGAGCCGTGGTTCATGCCCAGTTCTTGCAACAAGACAGGGCTCATTTACGCACTGATCATCATCAGTTGCGGGACGACACTCGCTGTGGCTGTATCATGCCATGCAGCGTGGAAACAGGATGCTCGTCTCGACTGCAAGCCATGCTGTACCATACAGCTTGAAGGACTTAGCAGATTTTCGAGAGTCCTGCATCTCGATAGCTCAGCAAGGACCGCATCATTCAAACGATGCAGGAGCAATGGAAAACCAAATCCAACACAATGCAATCCCAATGGAAACATGTATTACCCATTGCAGAATGAAAACTAAACGTTCCTACTCGAAGTCCTCATCGTCGCTGTTGTTCTGCTTCTCTTCGTGCAGCGCACGGCTTACACGCTTGCGTTTGCCGGTACCGGTCGGTCTCATCTGGATGTAGCCCCTTGCCGTCGTTGGAACGCGGCAGCGCCAATCTTGGTGCCAAATGTCGAAGCACGTCTTTGCGTTGCCCGGCCAGATCTTGTTGCAGAGGAAGAGTCGCTTGTTGTCCTCCGAGCACTGGACGCAAAACCAGCTCGTCTCGTTCGACTTCTTCCCCTTCTCACGGAACTTGATCGAGCAGACCTTGCACGCGTTGCGACGCCGCATGGTCTGCCCTCCGGACGTCCGAAAGTTGTCGTTCTGGATGAATGTGTGGCGGACGCCGCTGGACGATGTGGTGGGGGTGGGGAGCTCGGTCTCAAAGTCGGACAAGGTCTGCTTGATCAGCTGCTCATGCAGCATAGTCATGAACGCTGGGCGGGTCATCGGCCTGACACCTGCGGCTTGCGCGCACTTGACGTGGGTCACGAACGCGTTGACGGCCACCAGATCCAGCATGCCCAGAAAGAGCGACCGGTAGTACTTGCGCTGCCGGAACGACTCTGTAGCGAGTGGCGCTGGAGTCGAAGCTGGTCGTGCCGGTCGACGCCACCCATGTACGCGTGGTAATCGCTCACGATCTTGGGGGCCGACACGAACTCCACAGCACCCGATCGCACTCGACGGGAGGCAGCAGACTTGATGGCTCCAACGCCAGTGCTGAGAAAGTGTACAGGCTTGTTGTCCAGCCAGCTCAACGCGACCATGCTGGGGACGTCGATGCTGCGCGCCATCTTGAACGTTCCACGCGCAGGCGAGTTCTTCGTGCGCCGCTTCTCCTTGTTGATGACGCTCTTGTCGTAGCCGAGGCGGTTGGTCATGATCGTACCAACCGCGTACATCTTCATGGACAGAAGCTGCATCAGCAGCGGCACACCGGTGTAGTAGCGATCGATCGTGACGATGCGAAAGCCGTCCGCCATGTCGTCATCGCGAAGAACCTTCTTCAGGTTCCGAACCACTGCTGCTGGACCGGTCCGATTGTCGAGTGACGGCAGCTCCAGGTCGTGCTGCTTCTTGCCCAGGTAGATCTCGAATCTGTATCATACAACATAGCACACGCAAGGTGAGAACCAAGGTGCATATACAGCATAAGCAGGCATCCAGTTGTCCATGCTGCATCATACAACATGTCAAACTGGCCCAAAAAAACGTACCTGAAGCAGTAGCTGGTTGCCGAGTCACACGTCATAAACAGTTTGGTCCCCCACTGGTGAGGCTTGTCGGGCATGTACATCCGAGTGGTGTTCATGCGCGACGTCGACGGCAGGACACCCTCATCGAACGACAGCGAAGGCGTGAGGTCCCAGAGTCGGCGGAACCGGTCTTGAAGCACGCTGACAACCGGTCGAATCTTCCACGCCTTGTCCTGGGTCTCGCCGCGTGTGTTGTTGTTCGTGAAGTGGAGATGGCGAATGACGTGGTTGAAGCGGTTCCGCGACATCACATTCCCGAAGGCGCCCATCGGAATCGCGCCTCGGCCGGACCCTGCCCAGTGCTGGTAGATGCCTGTGTGGTGCGTGCACAACACGTTCCCCACCAACAACCCCACCACGCGCGCAATCTCCCACGCCTCAATCACAGACGTCTCGCGCATGGCTTGGCGGATGTCCGTCGGATCCTGAACGACCACAGACGGATCCTTGCTGCGACGCCGACGCTGGGACGCAATCAACGCTGCCACGCGGACCGAGCGTGTCTGACGCTCGTAGCGGTTCGACTCGTTGGCGATGGTCTTGAAGAGCGACTTCGGGAAGAAGGAGAAGAACAAGTCCGCCGGGCTCTCGTACAACGCGGCGAGCTGTGGAATCGGCCCGCCTGGAGACTCGGTCAGACCGACGTAGCTCGGCGTGGCGTCTGGCTCAAACTCGCCCGTCACCTCTTCCCACCGCATCGATCTCAGCGCGGCAGCGTCCACGGTGCCATCCTCCAGACGAAGAGACCCGCTCAGTGAGGCCAGAAACGCACTGTCGATCATGTCGGGAAGGTCCTCGTCGTCGCTTGGCTCTTCGGCTTCGAGCTCGGCAAGAGGGTCACCATCAACGACCTCAGGATCGCTGCCGTCCTCCTCGCTGTCCCAGTCGGCCAAGTCGTCACTAGGATCGAGCTTGTTGACGTCGTCGCTGTCGAGATGGCGCTCGCGTAGCGGCATACGGGCTTCGACGGCGGGCTCGTCGTCGTTGGATGCGGAGCTGGCGTCGTCCTCCCAGTCTCCGTCGTCGTCAGCGACGCCGGCGGCGTCCTCCTGCGAGTCTCCGGCGTCGTCCTCCGAGTCCCCAGGCGTATACGCACGACGCCGTTTGCCGGGCGCGCGGGGTTGCTCTTCGAGCAACGCGACGAAGGATGAAGGCAGCGAGCTAACGGGAAGCTAGGAGAAACTACCGACGCCTTGTGAACCTTCTGCCTCGGACGCCTCCGACGCTGATGGCGAGCCGAAGAGCCGATTGACCGCCTGTTGCGTCGACACTGGCGGCGCGTCCGTGCCCTCCCGTCGTCGTCTTCCGACTCAACGCGAGCGGACGCATCTTGCGCAAGCTGGATCGGCGAATCCTCTGCTCCGCGACGCGCACGACTGCGACGCTCCCGGGATCCGACGAGCACATGCGGCGACACACCAGCAGCCGCCAACGCTTCGTCGAACGAGTCGTCGGCGTCCTGGATGTCCGTGGATGGCGCTCGCTCGCGCAGCGGCGTCGGACGACGCGCGAGGGGGGACTTACGGCGCGGACGAGCAAGAGATGGTGCTGGACGCCGCCTTGGAGTCGCAGCAGCCGGAGGAGCCGCAGTCGCTGGAGCAGCCGCAGTCGCGGGCGCAGGCGCGGCCGCAGTCACTAGCGTGGACGGCGACTCAGGCGAGGACGGCGGCTCCGGCTCGCTTGCATACGCGATGGAGCCTTCCTTGATCCACCAGGCTGCGAAGCCGTCCTCGCCTTCGAAGAAATCGACGCCCGGTATGCCCCCATCCACCGACGAGCCGGCCCGCACGAAGATGTGCGACGCTTGGGTGCCTTTCCCCTTCACGATCGTCCAGCCTTCACCACGCATGCGTGGCCAGCCGTCGTGATAAGCCGCCACCAGTTCATGGCGCGATGGTCCACTGCTGTCGCCTCCTGCATACACAACCATCAGTCAGTTCGATTTCGCCTGCTAGTGTTCATTTTCATCATTTTCATCCGTACCGCTCGACCGGCGAGTCATTCTGTGGGGTGTGGCGCAAATTCTGGAATGAGTGGTCGCTGAGCCCTCGAGTCTGCACACACGCAACAAATGCGTGCGCGGGAATCGACAGTTGGACGCAGCTCCTGTGAGATGGGAAAGGTGGACCTGGCTTTTGAGAGTGGTAGTCGGCAGAAAGGTCGCGGGGCTTCAAAACTCCGCAAACTTGAATAAAGTATGTGTAAGGCAACTTTTTGATTTGTATCGGTTTCCTATGTTGTATGATACAACATAATTGGCTATGTTGTATGATACAACATATGGTATTGGAGGGGTTAAGCGCACAAATCTATAACATGCACATGTTCTTCTTTCTTTCGGGTGTGTGCTAGTAGTGCTGGTGCAATAATACTGCATATTATGCAGCTCGCGGAGCGAGCGAGCCAATATATGAGCTGGAGCTACTGTTAACCATGTGTCTTACTGCCGAGCTCTTGAATGCTTCTGGGTCAGTTTCCTCCGGATGCAATGGTGCCAGGCTGTCGATCGGGGCGGTTGAGATCGGAGCAATGAAAAAGGATCGTGCAGAGGAAGTAGAGGTTGACTTCTCTTGCGTCTCTTAATCTCTTGCGTCAATCGCTCGACGAAGACTCCGATCAACGCGGCTACAGGCGCCACGGAATTCCTTGGAATCCGAGGTCTCATCGGCCGCGCCGGCCAAGATGTTGATCCACAGCTCGTTGGTATTGGAGACCGTGATTAGGGACATCAGCACTGTAATGGTGGGCGGTCCAGGGAATCTGTCAGTGGTAACGAAACATTACTACGATTTTTTCGTTGCCATCGATTTCATGTGAACAAACTACACAAGAAGAGTCATCTTGATCCAACGAAGTGGTGCGCACTGTTTCAGCTTGGATCCCGCGCATGTGCCTTTGCTGCGTAGATGCCTCACGACAGAGGCTCATATATACCGGTAGAAATGTGAAAGGGACGACGAGACATTCGTAAAGAGAGAGATGAGGATCATGGCAATATACTTGGTAGCTGTTGCTGAGCGAACCCTCGTCTCTTACTGGAAGACGCTTAGGCAAACACCTTGCCGAACGCGCCCCAGTTGCCGCCTGCAATGTCGTTGAAGTTGACGAACACACGCTCCGCCGACACGCCGAGCGTCGTGGACACAGTCTCCGTGAGCGCCGCCACGGTCTTCGGGTTACGCTCCGCGTCGATCTTGCCGATGCTGCGGATGTTCACGAACGCACACAGCTACACAGAGTCACACACAGACGTACCCACAGACAGGTCAGTAAGCCCCATAGAGATCACTACATAGAGCAAGCCACAGTGTGACTAGTACGCACGTCGGTCGAGGCAGCGAAGAGCATGTCACGGTCAAGCTCCACCTCCACCATCACGTACGGCTCCGGGCGGTCGAGCGCGTCCGAGATGCTCTTGGAGACGGCCTTGAGCACGGCGTCGACGTCCACAGACGCGCGCTTGGCGTTGCTGGAGACCTTGACGTAAGGCATTGTTCTGTAGAAGAAATTTGGATCTGTGGCGTTCGTCTCACGTTGTGAAATGAGCTGCGGCAATGTGAGGAGCGGATCACCTGAGGAGTGGAGATCGTCTGTATCCCAGTGAGATGACGCATTCACGTGGAGGAAATCTGTGACATGGTACATGCTACTTCACGTCTGACTTCTTGGAAGCCATCAAAACCTGGATCGCTTGTAGCTGAAGCGAATGCACGCGGGTACTTTGTTCTTCGCGGTATGTGGAGCCACCAGAGACAAGCTGCAAGACCCAGCAGTGCTTGCGAACCAGGGCATTGTCCTTGCCGTTTCAGATCTCAAGTTTGGAGCTTCAGGGCTCGAAGATGAAGGCGATCAGCGAGGAGAACTGGCGCGCTCTAACACTGGTGTTTTAATATGCTCCTGGACCTTACGTCCAAAAGGTCCTCGAGAGGACGGCACAGACTCTGCCTTGAGCAAGCTCCCATGAATCGATGGACACGAGCAACAGTTCGTTCACGAAAGAGAGTTCATTTATGGCTTGACTACCAATGATGAGCACACTACGGCAGAGTAACGACGTTGCCGTTGGCGCCCCAGTTGCCTGGCGCGATGTCGTTGAAGTTGATGAACACACGCTCCGCCGACACGCCGAGCGTCTTGGACACGGTCTCCGTGAGCGCCGCCACCGTCTTCGGGTTGCGCTCGGCGTCGATCTTGCCGATACTACGGATGTTCACGAACGCGCACAGCTACACAGATTCACAAACAAGCACAAAGCGAGTCAGTAAGCCCACATACGAGCAATCCATCAGACTGCAGTGTGCTATAACGTACGTCGGTCGAGGCAGCGAAGAGCATGTCGCGGTCGAGCTCCACCTCCACCATCACGTACGGCTCCGGGCGGTCGAGCGCGTCCGAGAGGCTCTTGGAGACGGCCTTAAGCACGGCGTCCACGTCCACGGACGCGCGCTTGGCGTTACTAGAGACCTTGACGTACGGCATTTTGATGGAAGGAGGGGGTTTGATGGGACGAATGCAAATTGCGAGGTGTGCTCCTGAGGTGAGCGTGTCATTTGTGGAGTGATGGTCACGTGCACTTGGACCGTGGATGACGTCACACACTGATGACGTATTCCGACGGGAGACGATCTGTGACATGCTACGGACCACTTCAACGATCCACATAGACAATTGCGGAGTATTCTGGTGGGGTTCTGATCTCCCCATTGAGCGAATCACAACTCCCTGGCCGGTTGCGTTGTGTCTCCATGGAACGCCCAGGTGGATGACTCATGATCCACGTGCGACTTACAGGCATAGCAGCTAGCTAGGGGTTGAGTTGCCAGCAGAGACGACGCCCAGGAACGAGAGTCGCAGGTTGTGGCAGAGCGGCCGCAGTTTCAGATGAAGCTGCTCGCCGTCGTGATGGAGCCGGTGAAGGAGACGTACTGACATGGTAACATAGTGTTTTCCACCTACACATCCCACATAGACACATACCCTGCCGCAATTATCGATGGAGAAGAACGATTGATAGATCAGAGAGCTCGTATTAAATGGCATTGGAATGAATGACCAATACTCCCATTGTGTGGACACACGATGGTGACACACTGCTGCTTAACCAACGACGTTGCCGAATGCTCCGAAGTTACCTGGCGCGATATCGTTGAGGCAGATGTAGACACGCTCCGCTGGCACGCTGAGCGTCTTCGAGATCGTCTCCGTGAGCGCCGCGACTGTCTCGGGGTTGCGCTCAGCATCGACTTTTCCAATGCTGCAGACGTTCACGAATGCACACAGCTACACAGATTCACAGACGAACATACAGCACATCAGCTCACACAGATCAGCCACCAGCATGACAGTTCTTACGTACATCGGTCGAGGCAGCCAAGAGCATGTTGTGGTCCAGCTCCATCTCCACCATCACGTACGGCTTTGGTCGATCGAGCGCATCAGCGATGCTCTTGGAGACGGCCTTGAGCACTGCTTCAACGTTCACGGACGATCGCTTGGCGTTACTAGAGACCTTGACGTACGGCATGTTCGCTGAGAGCTGCTGTTGCTCTGATGATGCAAATTGCGGAATGAGCTGCTCACTGAGAAGTCTTCACGGAAGTGAGAGACAGCCTACAGGTAGTATATCCATGACTACTAGTGCACGTGCTTGTCAATGGTGAAGGTCTTCTCTCGAAGTGCAGGTCAGATGCACATGGGCGAGGATGACGTGCACACTGATGACGACTTCGGGCATGCTTCATCGCTACAATAATTTGCCACGCTGGGGCTCCAGCGTGGCGAAAGGATCCCACTGACGCTTAGGACGATTGTATACCACACGATGTGCTTTACCAGGCTCGGCAGGATCCCAAGACGACTCGTAGACAAATGCCCGTGTGTCTTGCTGGTTGAGAGGCTGAAAACAACGCGAGGCGCATGGTGTTGTAAGCCGTGCAAGCAGTGGGCACTTGGGGGAAAGGGACGGCAAAGACGGACACCGGACACTGTGAACGATTGCTCTTCAATGGTGGAGATTGATACTGAAGCTGATGCTTGCATCTGTGAACTTGCTACAAACTGGCACGACGATTGGTGAGACTTGCGAGTAAACATTCCCAACCATGGCTTGCTAGGCTGCGGAGCATGTGCGGCGCAGGGGCAACGCTGCAAGGTCCAAGATAAGACGAAGTGCGTCGATGTCCAGTCTGTTCCGAGCCGGTGCGTCTTCAACTGTCGTCTTGAGCTTTTTCTTGGGCATCGAAACGGAACGCTCTCTCGTGACGGTGCTCAGGAACGCCACGGTCTCCGCTTGTGGCAGTGGTCCCTCTCGACCTTGCAACGGCTCGCCGTGGTGTGCTAGAAATCTTGAGGCCCATGCGTCATCCACGACGCGTACGAAGTTCACCATGGCGCATACTTGCAGGCGGTGATTCAAATCGAGCATCGCGAGGCACGCGTCTTTTGCCTCTTCGGTAACGAATTGAAAATCGATGTACAGCTCGCGAAGAGACACCGCTAAGGAGTGGTTGGGATCACTGAGAGCTGTCAGGAGACTGTCCAAGTTTTCATCTTCATCGGCATGCACCTCCCCAATCCAGAGGACCTTCAGTGTCTTCGGAAGGCCGGACAGAAAGTGGAGGCTCTCGACATTGCATCTTTTGAGGTCGAGCCGCTTCAGGTTCGGACAGTGGGCGCAGATCGAGTCGAAAAACCGGGTACTTTCGTCTCCAACGGCTTCAAGGTCTTCAATCGTCAGGTGCTCAACGGGGCCGCCAATGAGTTCGATCATCGCCGCTGTCGGTAGCACGCTATCGTTCTCAACGTGCGTGAGCCGAAGATCGCGGACAGGATGCACCGGGCGTCGTGCCACTGGTCTCATCTCAAGCACTTGGCTGCGGTACGTCCAGCAAACACCACGGCGTGGAAGCAGAATCTCAATGAAGTCTTCATGCGGACGATTCCAAACCACACGATATGTATCCCCAGCCAGGATCATGGTCTCGATGACTGGACCGGCGTCCCCGTGGCGGCCCTCACGAATTACGGCCGATGGAATCAAGACCGCGGCAGCTGCAGTTGACGTCACGTCGGTAGCCGGACGATCAGGCCACTGCGACTGGTGGAGAAACGCCAGAGGGTCCTCGTGGCTGAGCACCGCTCGCATCGCGTCCACACAGCTGACATCGTCGAGGATCTCCATGTTCATGCCAACTTTGTGGATCTCGTGGCTC
This sequence comes from Pythium brachiatum, assembly GCA_023337615.1. Taxonomy (NCBI): domain Eukaryota; phylum Oomycota; class Peronosporomycetes; order Pythiales; family Pythiaceae; genus Pythium; species Pythium brachiatum. The sequence continues at coordinate 497 of JAADXI010000872.1, read as the reverse complement.
GCCTCAACGCTGAATAGCGCGTACACCATCCACAGCCACCGCTCAAAGTCTTCCTCGTCCGCTCCATCTTCGTACCAACACGAAGTCCCACACTCGACTTGACGAAGCAGATTGCTACGCGCGATCGCCAAGCTAAACGCTTCCACGCCAGCGACGTCGAAAAAGCCCGTGCCAAGTGATAGCTTTGAGAATCCTCCAGTCTCGCGCGGCGACGCGACTTGTGTCTCCAGAAACTCGTGGAAAACTGGAGCATCCAGTTGTGTGGACTCCAGCATTTGGAGATTGACATGAGCGATCGGGAGCCCAATCCTACTGATGCGGTTGATAGCAGAAAGCATGGTGGTTGGTACTGGCTCCACAGAGGCGCCGTGAAATGTGAGCGAGGTGACACTAAACGGGCTGGTCTCACATAATATCTCAGGCGACTTGCAGCGCATGGCCGCATTTTGATGGTGCGCTCGCACGATCGTCTCGACCTGCCGATACACTTGCTCGAG